>CACRXK020016454.1:0-11351 GCA_902702795.2 Paramuricea clavata | reverse complement strand
TACCTACGTATGTTTTTACACTTTAATTCTATTTCTATTTCTATTTCTTTGACTGCAATGTTGACAAAAATTATCCAAGTCATTATCTTTACAGCCTACCAAAGCATAAATAAATCCTTTATATCGACAGCAAGTCCATAATTAGTATAGCAAATAGTACCAACGGCATTAGAAAAGCGACGAGGATATGTCTTCCTGAACCATTGCAAACTAGAATCTCACGCAATAATTTCTGTTATTTCATCAATTGTCTGCAGCGAAAATCCTCATATCCACTATTAATCCCTGTCAAATAAGCCCCCCCCCCCCCTATCTAATACGCCCCTTTGGCTTGTCTAATATGCCCTCTCTAATTTAAAACCCCTCTCTAATACGCTATCTCTCTAATAAGCCTCCTCTTTTAGCGCCTGTTTACCCGATCCCAGTTAGCCCGGGATATGATGAATGGCGGGATCATTTTGATGTATTATAACAAACATACTTGCAGGAGGGTGAGTCCGAGGTGCGTCCAATCCCCGACTCACCGAACCTGCAAGTATGTTTGGTTTTTATCACATGTTATTTCGGTAAAAAGTGCTAAAGAATTTACGCATTTTAGTATATAATTTCTTGTTTGGATAACGAACATTTTAGCAGCCAACATACTCCGCAAACGAACAAACTTCTGCTTAAATTGAAGCTAAAACAATTCTCTACAATATTTCCTTATTCTTGAAAAGAGAAAATGCACACATTGTGCGAAAACATTGCCTAGATTTATATAAACCTTCCCGTGCCGAACAAATTTCGGCAGCCATCTTTCTTCTCTTCCACTTTGAATACAGAATTAATATTCCATTTTCATCAAACAAAATAAAAAATAATAATTATGAAACAATTAAAAACAGTCAATTTATTTTTTATTTAAATCTTCTTCGGAAATTTGTTCAAATCGCTTCATAAGGGCCGCCGCCGAAACATCGATCTCGAACCCCCCTCCTAAACATACGTCTGCAAGTGGCTTCGAGATTGAACGCACCTCCTCGTAATCAATAGGAAAGACGCTAATACGCTAGGTATATGAGATAATTAAATGAATCACTAGGCTTAAACGAAACTTCAAACGCCGGATAATTATTAAAGGAACTCAAATTGATGTTTTTGAGAAGATCTCGCAATTCAAGATTATTATTGCTGCTTGAACAACCTTTCGTTTAATCGTTTTCAATTAGACTATAATCTGTAACTAGAAAAATAATGTAGTTTTACTGAATTATACACCGCGACTTATTTCAAGACATCAAAATTTCCCGGCCGCCTTATATCTCGTCCCGACAAAGCGGGATCATGTAAACAACCCCTAAAAAGTCACCTCTCAAACACGTCTCTGCATAATAAGTACAGGACAGGTGATTGGTTTGTTTGGCGCGAGTTTAATTATCAGAGGAACTATCAGTTCTCTTTTGCCAAATTCATCCAGAGAGATCATTCTCCCCAGCGTAAATCACACCCTTGACCTTTTACCTTGATCAAGCGAAGTGGATCTTTGTAGACTTTTTTTTTATTTGTTGTGTTTCAGCGTTTCTTCCATCGTAAGCCTTGCATGAAATATAATTTGTTAATTTGACAATCTTCACTCCATCATTACTTGTGAATTTAATTTTCTTAAAAGATGCGTTCTTTTCAACCACCACGCAGCCAGGCAAGCACTGTTGGTATGCCAGATATTTAAATTGTGGTAAAGCTTTGACATGCTTGTGGATGAGATTATATCTTGGTTGAGGACTGTTGCAAACATTACACTGACGTATCAGACATAGCTCGCATTGAAATACACTTCTGTCACTGCAAGAAAAAATTCACACAGATTAAAGGTACTGTACGGTGTAATATTTTCTTGCAGCTGAAACCTGAATTATACGAAAGACGCAATTACGAAGGCTGACTAATGCACATCGGGTTTCCGCCATGGAGTACAGCTAAGGTAGAATGGTTTCTTTGTGGTGAGAGAGGAAAACCTGGACCTGGACAAATTCGATCATGATCAATCCTTCGATGTGCAGGAAAGGACCAAGCTCACTCTTTCAAATGATTTTTGCAATATAGTTTACAAGAAAAGACGAAGAAATAGAAGTGCGGGGTCAGAAGCTGTTTACACTCGGGTTCTAGCGAATCGCAAACGATGCAAAAACCGATTCTATATAATGTAAACATAGCTTAAAGTAGCTTCGCGCGAACAAATTCGCCTGGAGAAAAACAAGCTTTACTTGAGTTTTCAAGCACGTCAAGTCAGACGACGGTTGCCCATCAAGTTATAATACCCTAACCTTACTTTCAGCGTAGCAAGTGTAATTCAGTGATTAGCAAGTTTAACTCAGTGATAAGGGAAGTTTGCGCTAACCGGCCATATGCATGTTCCCGTATTCCCTTATATTGTGAGCAACTATAAAGTATTTGCATGTGACGTCATAAAAATTCTAGAAGGTGAAGCGTTTACATATATTGTTGCCTATTTTGTATATGTTATACCCTTACTACAAGTATTCTTGCCAAATTTCAAGTCGATTCAGCATAGGCGTATGGGGCTGATGCTTTCCAGGGGGGCAGTTGAAAGTTTGCCAGAATTTTAATGGTGGATTTTAATAAAATTGCCTGAATTTAACCTATTTCCTGATAAATCTGCCAGAATTTTCTTGATATTTCCTAGCATTTGCCCGAATTTCCATGGTTTTCCAAAATTTGGGGGGAACAGTTGCCCCCCCCCCTGCCCCCTGTCTCGTACGCCTATGCGATTCAGTAATTCGTTGCGCCGCGGAGTTAAAGGGCTTGAATAATTTATATTGCTGAAGTCAGCATTATTTTGAAAGGCCGCTACTTCAGTAATATAAATTATTCAAGCCCCTTTAACTCGCAACGAATTACTGAATCACATAGGCGTACGAGACAGGGGTGGTGGGCTTTCAAAAGTTTTGTATAATTAATATCAAACATAATTGTGGACTGCAGTGTGATGAAATATATCTTTTCTTGAGCATTTACTAGTAATTACTACACTACCGCCATGTTGTGACCCAATATTACCTAATCCCAGGCCACCAACGTGACGGCCGTGTAGTTAATGCCCAAGGAAAGATATATTTTATTATGCAGGTTCTCAGTTATGTTTGATGTTAAGTATATAAAGCTTTTGAAAGCACACCAAAATATTTTGACTTAGGTTTGGAAAACCACGTGCTTATAACGGCCTTTCAAAATATTGCTGACGCCAGCAATATAAATAATTCAAGCCTCTTTAACTTGCGAATAAATTATTAGATAGCTTAAGATCTACGACGTCGAAGCCAGCTAGGACGTCAGGGCTAAGCAGAGGACTGGGACTAGGACGTCGTCCTGAATAAGTCGATAGCTCAAGTATCTACGACGTCAAATATTTAGGGCTGCAGGCAGAAGTAAATTGGTAATTGTTTTTGAAGTATGCATGTGTCTCTCTCAATTTGCTCGTCGTTCACCAAACGTCGACAACCTCACAACAAGAGTTTTACCGTCGTAAATACAAGAGCATAACAAACGGTAATGGGTTCACACGGCTCTTTAAATTCATTTTCTAAAGTATGTAAATATTTATAGTTTAAATGTCTAAGTCGTGAAACTTAATATATAAGTGGAAGTTTATTTATTTAGGACGACGTCCTAGTCCCAGTCCCAGGCTTTATAGCCCTGACGTCCTTGCTGGCGTCGACGTCGTAGATCTCAAGCTATCTATCTATTGGGCTTGTTTAAATTAGCATATAAACGTTTTTACTGTATGGATTTTATTAGGAAGTATAGTTAACATTTTTAAAGTGACATTACTAATAATTATAAAGTTTTAATTTGTGTTGTATGTATGTATGTATGTATGTATGGTGTATGTATGTATGTATGTGCGTATGTATATGTGTGTGTGTGTGTGTGTGTGTGTGTGTGTGTGTGTGTGTGTGTGTTTGTCTGTGAGCACGATGACTCAAGAAATACCAAACATATTCATACGAAATTTTTTTAGAATTTTTTTCCCATTCAAATTATATAAGAAGATGCCATTTTGAATTTTTATTTTGAGGCAAAATGCGCATGCTTGGCAGCCATGTTGGACTCCATTTCTGGCCATGACGAATCTATTGTATCTGACATTTATCCTGATGATCTAAAAATAGCGGTACTGTTGCCAATCTTTAAGAAAGATGATAGGTCCAGTCCGGTTGTGGCAACTATAGACCAATTTCAGTACTATCAATTTATAGCAAAAAATGTGGGAAAAAATTGCATTTGATCAATTGTGTAATTATCTTGATGGTAACAACATAATTGCGAATCACCAATCAGGCTATTGGAAAAATCATTCAACCGAAACGTCCTTACTTATTCAGTTACAAATAGATGGCATTGCAATATTTACAATGGACTTCTGAACGGAGATTTATTTCTGGATTTAGAAAAGGCATTTGATTGTGTAGATCATCAAATCTTACTAAACAAATTAGCAACGTATGGAATTTGTGGTATAACGTTAAATTGGTTCAAGTCGTATCTCTCCAATAGAAAGCAAACTATCAAAGCTAAAAAATATTTTCAGAAATGAAACCAATTAAAACTGGTGTGCCACAAGGCTCCAATTTAGGACCCCTGCTATTCCTTATCTATGTCAACGACTTACGTAATTGCCTAGATAATGCTAGTGCAAGCATGTTTGCCGATGATACAAATATAACAGCAACCGGTCAGACAGTACAACAACTCAGGCCCAAGGGAACTGATAGTGGGCCTGCAAGCAAGGCCCGGTATTTTGTAAAACGCCCCTTTTCATAACACGCCCCATTCGCGCGTCAATTGTCAAAAAAGAACCAATGACAGCACACAAATATTAACAAACAAACTCGCATTAAAATCTCTGCTTATTCAGAACATAAACATTGTGTAAATGGCTGCGTTTTAACTCCAAAAAAGCAAGCAACGCGGTCAGTAATTGCCAAATTCGCAAGTGCTCATTACTCGCTGGGGCACCTGTGCCCGGGCGAGTATAGGTTTCGGCATGCATTTTTGGTGGATGTCAGATTTCCAATGTCAGATCGTCGTTGATAGCCACAAAATAGAATATTTATGAGCTGCTTGATCCTTCAAAATGGCGGGGACTTTCGTGGAGTGGGCAAAATGTTTTCAACAATTTCGTGAAAATTTTGAACCAATTGTACCAGTTTCCTATGGATTTTGGATTGTGTGTAACTGTGGACATTCCTGCTAGTTTATTTAATGCGTTTTTCTTGGTGCACGACTCTGAACATCCGAAATTTGGATCGTGGAATTCCCGTGCAAGATCATAATATACTGAATCTGAATATAAACGAGCCAAAGACAATTTCAAGGTAAAAGGTTATAACTTAAACTGCACAACGTAGTTTTAATAAATAACTACTTTATGAGAAGCATATTGGTGTCATATCGATATGAATTTTATCGAACAACAGTCCGTGAAAACTGCAGTGTACTCAGTGTGAAATATGATATTGTATTTGTATAAATTCCTATTACAGTAATGGCGCAATAGCCAATAAGGATAAAAATACCACCGTTCGATTCAGCATAAGAAATTGCACTTACGGATGCCAAATGTATCACTAAACAACAGTATTCTAACGATTTATGGACTTTGAAAATCAAGCGACATTTTTATTGTTGACAAATTTAATACTCGCCGTTAATTGTCCGACCTTGTATTTGACCTTGTATTTGTAATAAGTAATGGCGGATAAAAATATAAGAAATTGTACTTATAAGAAATTGTACTCAACGTAAGAAATATATTGTACTTATATATGAATGAGAAATTGTACCTACGGGTTTCAACTGTATTACTAAACAACTGACAACAGTATTCTAGCAATTTATGGCGTTTGTCTTTGAAAGCCAAGCGAAATTGTATTATATATTTGTTGACAAATCGCTCAAACCTAAAATTATATAAAATGCAATATGTTTGATCCTTGATAACTTTGGTATTGTTGGTTTTCTCTTTTTCGGCCGTATACCAGTGGATTCGTCTCACTTCTCTCTTCATTTTGATAATATTTCGAGCCCAAAAATATTTTAGTTTGGACGTTTTAAACTAGCGGCCAACAGAAGAATGTAGCGTATTACAAAATACGACTTTTAGTACTTGTGGGCCATAAACGCCGGAAGTTTTATTTGTACTTGTAGCACAGAATAGCTTGTAGGGTACCGCATTTTAGTATGTTAAGCTTTCGCACTCGTATTCGACTTTTCCGCTTAGCTCGGGGTCATACTTAGATCTTAATAGACCTTTCCCCTTTTCAATGAAATTTTGATCTAGATTAGCCTGGACAAAAATTTCATCACAGCTAGGAAGAGCATTGCAGAATTAGTAATATTCCGACGTTTCGTTGCAAAAAGTTGTAAAATGCGGATAATATAGCCTTGCGAAGCTTGCCGTTTTCAGTCATTTTGCAGCACAAACGGAAAATTGATAATCAGATAATGAAACTGATGGTCAATTTCCCATTTGTAATACAAAATGACTGAAGGACGGCAAACTTCGCATTGCTATATTATCTGCATTTTAAATATGACTAATTTTGTCATGCTCTTTCAAGCTGCAGGCGCAGAATAACGTACACAGAAGGACGACTTCTTTGTTTTTCCTATGATTTTCCTATGATTTTGGCAGATTTTGGCGTAACCGTAATTTGCCACCAAATGCTGACGCCATTCACCCCCCTGATAATATTCAAAATGGCGGACATCCAGGGGGGAATGCCTCTCAAACCCGCACTGGCTAGGACTATGGCATCAGCATTTTGTTGATGAATCATGGCGTGGGAGCGGTTACTCGAGTCGACCTTCTGTGTGCATTATTCTGTGCTGCAGGGCCGCCGAGAGCTTGACGGGGGCCCGGGGCAAATTTTTCTTCAAATTCCGGACGAGTAGGTTGTAAATGCTTTTGTGGGAAATTACTGCAAATTTTTCATACCAAATTTCGGTTCTTTGCCCAAAAAAACAGATATTGTGACCCAAAAACGGAAATATTTCGCGCAAAAAAATGACTGGTGCCCAACAAAAAATTTCTAGGGACCCCCAGAACCTTGTGGCCTGGGGCAACCCCCCCCTCCACTCTCGGCGGCCCTGTCAAGCTGTGATGAAATTTCTGTCCACGCTAGTCTAGATCAAAATTTCACTTAAAAGAGGAAAGGTCTATAGAAATATCTGTGTACTGTATCTGGCATCATATCAAAGTAATGTGCGTATTTGTACAGCCCCAGCGAGTTAACGCTCCATAGAGCGTCTTGTTCTGATTCTAAAGCGCTCAAAATGTTGCGAAATTTGTATTCTCATGCCATTTCACACTCATCCCGCCTTTCACATTCACTGCTTTTGTCCAAGCCGGTAGCTAATTCGGGTCGGCTGCCATGAATATAGCCTGTCAGGCCACGGTTACTATTAACCATGGTCAGGCTTAATGGATAAAATGTCGGTCATTAAGTCAACCTTATTTTGACATTTCTACTGATAATGGTTCTTTTTAGGTTTATCCAATCAGAAACCCCTGTACAAACCAAAGGTCGTGCCCTTTTGTCAAAAGACTTTGAATATTTCATTTCAGATCAAATTCTTGTCTGGACAACACACTCTACATACGTGGCAAGAAAACGACTTTATAAGGAAGTGATATACGTCTGTTGTTTAAAACGATTCTTTCAGTTAAAAATTTCAACAAAATACCAACACAAATCTACGTGATATCTATATGGCTGTTTATACGACGAGGTTTTTACCACAAATCGGCTGAAGTAAGAACATATTTGTTTTACTTTAAAAACGAAAGTAAATATTATCTGGTATGTATATATATTGTTTAAGATTGTATTTAACTGAGTAAGCAAACTAGCACTGCGGCACTGCCGTACTAACTTTCTGCCGGTATAAATATCAATATATCTGAAGCTGACCACTCAATCATCAAATCAATATCTATACAGTTATATCCACGCGCGGTCATATTTATAAACAAGTTGTTGGGAAGTGGGCTTTGAATTTTAGGTTAACTTAGGGTTAAGCTAGTCTACTTTGGAACACCGGTCCCTGTAAGATACTTTTTTGTTTTTGAAAAAGTAATAATTGTCTAACAATTTTTAAAAAAGTAATAATTCTCTAAAAATACGGACATAATTTGTTTTACTTTAAAACAAGTAAATATTATCTGGTATGTATATATGACTGTTTAATATTGTAATTTATCCAAGTATAAAGCAAAAGCAAACTATAGCTGCTGAGCAGCCTAGCAAACTAGCACTGCCGTATATACCAACTTCCTGGCATTTCTGCTTGTGTAAGTATCAATATCACAGATCAATATATTATATTGAAAATTGACGAATCATTATCCCTAATGCATCATCTCCATACAGTTATATGCAAGCGGTCAGTGGAACACGCGCGAGAAAAGCTCAAACAACTGACTGCGTTGATATAAATGTATGGAGTTCGACTCGTGCGTGTTACTCCACTGACCGCTTGCATATAACTGTATAAAGATTATGCATGGTAAAATCGCTCATAGTCGGCTGCTTGGATATGTCATGCAGTGTTGATATAATAGGTGACAGTCGGACTCGCTGTCGTTTAATCAATCTTGTTACGTTTTTGATTATTATATATCTACGACTTGCCACCTTGTTATTTTAAGTAACGAGTGCTGAATAACTGATTGTGAAATAAAAATATCTTGAAACAAAGAAATTCCTTAACACCACATCAAACAATCAATTGAAATTTACCATGACTAGACATCATGTCGAATTATTTGTTAAAAAAAAATGCAGATACGTTTCGTTTGTTGCAAAACAAGTTGTTATTGTAAACGCTTTGAATACGTGGCAGAATTTTGATCATACATACGCTTGAATCTCTGCCTGGCTGTCGTTTAATACTGCTCATTTACTTCAACGTTTAAAGAGAATGTTCACGAAATATTTTCCAGGAATAAAATAAAGGTACAAAACTGTTTACTTCGACGAGTTTTATACAGTAAAGTATCGGTAGTATTAAGTAGATTTTGCTTTATTTTCACTTTAGAAGTTCAGGCGAACAGAGAATAAATATGGCATCAAATTATTCACTTGGATATGATGACGAGAGATTCGAGTCGATAGTAGACCAAAATTTCCACTGTTTGATTTGCTATAACGTATTGAAAGACCCGGTAATGTGTCGGAGAAACCAGCACTATTTCTGCCACGGCTGTATCACGGAACATCTTCGTACGAATTCCCATACATGCCCAACATGCGCTGACGAGCTGAGTGTCGAAACATTGGCGGAAGTCCCAAGAATTGTGAAGAATTACTTGGATGAACGAAAAATTCGTTGCGATCATTACGACAGAGGATGTCGAGAACTCGTACAGCTGCAGAATTTAAAGCGACATGTCGCCGAATGCGGGTTTACTCCAGTCGTTTGTGGAAATCAAGGTTGTGGTGAGACAATCAGTAAAAGAGATCGTACATATCACGAGAGTGAACTGTGTCAATTTAGAAAGTTGAAGTGTCACAACTGTGGAGAAATCAGCACGATGATAGCGGGCATGCAAACGGAAATCGCAAATCAGAACACGAAAATCAACGCAGAAATGGCACACACGAACACGAAATTGAAAAACGTGGACACGAAAATAGTACACATCGACACGAAACTGGAAAACATGGACACAAAAATGGCAAATTGGCAAGCCAACGTGGAAGCGAGGTTCGAAGCGAGGTTCGAAGCGATGAATAATGAAGTGAGAGGAATGAAAATGAGTTTAAATGAAGTAAAAGATGGTTTTGATCACTTGAAAGAAGCAGTACTTGAGAAGATAGAGAGCAAAGAAAGAAAGCAGGAGGAAATCACAAGAGATGTAAGTGGCACAGCGAGTGGCGGGAGGGAAAATCAACATATATTTGTTGCTGGTGGTCGGGGGAGAAACTCGCTAGAAATATTTAACTACCGTCAGAGATTGTGGTCTTTATTAAAGCCGATGCTAGTGAGTCGTTGCAGCGCATCTTCATTTTTTCACAATAATCATGTGACTGTAGCGGGAGGTTATTGTCGTGGTTTTGTAGATAACATGATCCGAATGAACATTCACCCAGTCCCTGATCTCTCAATTAACTGGAGTGATTTTGCTGCCAAACTTCCTGCCAAGATGTGTGGACACAGCAGTGTGGTGTACAAGGATAGCTTGTTGGTTACTGGAGGTTATGATGCAGATCAATGTGTCTACTCTGACTGTATTCATGAAGTCCAACTTAAACCACCCCACAATGTTCAACTGGTATGCAAGATGCCTGAACCAAGAGCTCGTCACAGCACAGTACTGTGTGATGATAGTATTTTGATCGTTGGGGGAAAGAAATCATTGGACTGCGAAGACAACCTCAGCAGTGTGTTAAGCTATGACATCAAGAAGAATGAATGTCAACAGTTACCTGCGCTTCCCTATCCAGTGAGTGAAATGGCGACAGTCAAGTGGGCTGAGAATGTCGTGATCATTGGTGGGATTGACAAGGATGGTAATGTATTAAACAATGTTATAATTTATAACACGAAGACTGGAAACAGTCATATGTTGCCTCCCATGTTACACAAGAGGAAAGGATGTATGGCAGTTGTTATTGAGAATACAATTGTAGTACTAGGAGGCGCGGATGAAAAAAGGAATGATTTGAAATCAGTTGAAGGTTTCAATTTTGAACGATTTTCATGGCAGGAACTTCCTGACATGAAGGAAAAAAGATGCTTCGCTACAGCTGTTGTGATCTAGACATGCTTGTATATATTATGTACAATATTTGACATATACGTCAAAACTTTATCCAGATTTTATAGCATATGGATTAAAGAACTGCCTTACTCTAAGCGCTACAATGTTGTAATATAGATATCATTGAGTAAAAATTCATGCCTACAGTATATACTGTTTAAAGATTGTGTTTATCTGAGTAAGCAATCTCTGATGATTTCAGTAAAGAAACTTCATCTCGTTATACTAGAGACCTTTCTCTAACTTTCTAACTTATAGATTTATTCAATTGATTGCCTCACATGAACTTAAAATTTATATCAAAATATGACCTCCACAAGAGGGGAAAGTCTGGGAATGAGGTCGACATCAAGCTGTTGAGCATACGCGCTATTTTAGTTTAAAATTAATAAAACAGCCCAGTCAATAGTTTTTATGCCATACATTTTTTGCATTTTTTCATACGCTGTGTATTTAAAGTATGTGTCTGGTCCAAAAATGATTTCAAATAACATTTAATACGTCTGCACTAAGAAACTAATTC
>CACRXK020016452.1:0-11352 GCA_902702795.2 Paramuricea clavata | reverse complement strand
CAACTGTCAGCAAATGATCTACAAATCGAGAAAGCAGTGGTTGGATTTCAATTGTTCGAGCAATAGCATTTCGCTCAATTTCTTTGGGTGCAGTTGGATCTTCCAAAAGCCCCGAGCTTGTTGGCGGAGGTTCATCGATTTCGTGATCATCCGGTACAGAATGAGAAGCCTGAGGTAAAGAATGATCGGGCAGAGAATCGCCTGACGAGGAATGATCGGATGCATTGTGAGATAGTCTTAGCTGTCTTTTGGCTCTTGATTTCCTGGATATCCCCATCATTTTTGGATGCTCTTTCCTTGATTCTGTCTCTTCTTTAGCTGTTTCCCCAGCCAACTTCCTTAACTTATGGCCCAATGCATTGTACCTGAAATGAGAATTTATTTAATCCCCGAGCCGGCGGCGCGAAGTGCCATGCGAGGGTACTAATTCCCCCCGGCTATTTACACCCCGGGGAAACGAAAACATTAGCCAAGTCTAAAGTTCATCAATCATCGCGGGCGTCGGTCACCAACGATGGGTGGTCATCCTCACTGATCTCAAAAATATGGCGGACTGTCATGGATAGCGAACACTGATTGGTCAAATTTAAAATTTGTTGTTGTATGGCAAATGACGACTTCAACTGACAGATACTTCATGAAAATAATTTGCTTTTTACACTACAGTATCACAGAGTAGAGACATACAGAGACGTAACTAGTGTACCCACTTTTTTTGTGCGCGTGCTCGGCAAGTTACTAGATTGCATGCATCTGATTGGATGACGACCTGATGACGACTCACTTTAAACTTGCCGAGCACGCGCAGTTGATCATTTTTTCGACCAGTCGCCTGAAAAAACGTGGGTACATGATAACGTAATCTTCCGCAGTGTTTACAACGGTCAGTTACGTCTCTGTATGTCTTATCTACTCTGTGACAGTATTTTGCACGTTTGCAAAAAACTTTGACAGCTTTCAAAGCAATTTGTTCTATAAAAAGTTTAATAAAACAATTACGGTATCAAATACTAATTGAAAAGATATGGAGCCAAATGAAGAGCCGCAAGGAAACGACAAGAAAGCCGAACGTCTAGCGAAAAGGAGGGAGCGAAGACGACAACGTTTGCTCGAGGAGACTGCTGAGGAAAGAGAAGCTCGCCTGGGAAAGCGTAGAGAAGCATGGGAAAAAAGACTGCTGAAGCGAAAGGTAAGCAAAGGCTTGTCTTCACAATAAAGAGTTTGTCATGACACGCTCAAGTCAGTATAATCATGCAGACTGTATTTTATTTATATCAGTTATCACAGCCACAGGCAATTTTATGCTGTCAAATACCGTCGGTTGCATCTAAGGGTGAACAGTTGCAGATAAAACATTCTCTATTGTCATTAAAAAGCCGGTATAAGTTTCCAGTAGGTCTCTAGCCCAACACGTTCAGACCACACAAAGTTTTGTTACTTATTATTGTACACATGGGAAACAACAATTAAGTGTTGTTGTTCTTGACAAACATTGAAGATTCTAATCACGCGAATGTTTTTATGAGCGACTGTTCATCGTTAGTTGCCAGCGACGGTACAACATACTATGAACATTTTTCCGACAGTGACCGAATGTGCAACGATACATTTTTCAAAGTTGTTATCAATTCCTAAAATTTGTTTATAGTAAAACGACCTGCTCAGCACTCACTACTCACGATGATTTCATTTAGAAATGCAGTTACCAGGAAAGGAACTGATTCTAAAATATGTAAATTTAAAAGCATCTAACAGAATAAAGCGATGTGAAGACAAGGTACAAACTTTTATAGTTGCTATTTGTTATAAAATCCTATAAATAAACCGATTCAACAATAATTTTGCCTCGAATTTGCATATTCTATGCCGCATGTTTATATTTTATTTTTATAGTATAAAAATAAAATTGTATAAATACTATGAAATAAAATACATTTCTGTTTATTGACCATGCAGTACTTATTTAATGTCTTCTTCATCCAGTGGTCAGAGTAAATTTCTACTTCTAGCAAGTAAATATTTGACAAGCAGTCTGGAATAAGCACAAGACTTTTAATGCATCAGCCAAATCCAAGTGTGCCCATCCCCCTCGCCCAGCCATTTTCCTGTAAAGCACATCCCGGGGGTTGGGCATTTCCACTCGAACCTTAGCCCCGGCGGGGCATTTGAAATTAATAATTTGGATTCTTGCACTTCACTTATGGAATTAATATTAGAATGTCAGGGTTTGTAATCCAAGTGAGAATATATATGACATATTTTGTAATCCAAGTGAGAATATTTTGTAATCCAAGTGAGAATATACAAATGTACCGGTATAGTACATGTATATATTTGGTGTATATATTTTGTAATCCAAATGAGAATAGTTTGTAATCCAAGTGAGAATATGCAAATGTATATATTCTCACTTGGATTACAAACCCTAACATTCTAATTTTAATTCCACCAAGTGAAGTGCAAGAATCCAAATTATTGAAGTCCACCTTATCACAACCAGCACACCCGATTACCTAAATATACATGAACTTACGGTTAAAGCTCAACAGCTGGACTCTGTAGCTCAGTTGGTTAGAGCGCTGCACCGGAATCGCAAGGCCGTAGGTTCAATTCCTACCAGAGGACCTTGTGCTGCATTTTTTGCAGTCGTTCCTTGTTAGGTCTTAAAATGTATATATTCTCACTTGGATTACAAACCCTAACATTCAAATATTAATCCCAACAAGTGAAGTGCAAGAATCCAAATTATTGAAGTCCACCTTATCATAACCTGCACACCCGATTACCTAAATATACATGAACTTACGGTTAAGGCTCAACAGCTGGCCTCTGTAGCTCAGTTGGTTAGAGCGCTGCACCGGAATCACAGAGCCGTAGGTTCACTTCCTTCCATAGGACATTGTGCTGCATTTTTTGCAGTCGTTCCTGGTTAGGTCTTAAAATGTATATATTCTCACTTGGATTACAAACCCTAACATTCTAATATTAAGTCCACCAAGTGAAGTGCAAGAATCCAAATTATTAAAGTCCACCTTATCATAACCCGCACACCCGATTACTTAAATATACATGAACTTACGGTTACAGCTCAACAGCTGACTTCTGTAGCTCAGTTGGTTATAGCGCTGCACCGGAATTGCAGGGCAGTAGGTTCAATTCCTACCAGAGGACCTTGTGCTGCATTTTTCGCAGTCGTTCCTGGTTAGGTCTTAAAATGTATATATTCTCACTTGGATTACAAACCCTAACATTCTAATATTAAGTCCACCAAGTGAAGTGCAAGAATCCAAATTATTGAAGTCCACCTTATAACCCGCACACCCGATTACCCAAATATACATGAACTTATGGTTAAAGCTCAACAGCTGGCCGAGCTGTAGCTCAGTTGGTTAGAGCGCTGCACCGGAATCGCAGGGCAGTAGGTTCAATTCCTACCAGAGGACCTTGTGCTGCATTTTTTGCAGTCGTTCCTGGTTAGGTCTTAAAATGTATATATTCTCACTTGGATTACAAGCCCTAACATTCTAATATTAAGTCCACCAAGTGAAGTGCAAGAATCCAAATTATTGAAGTCCACCTTATCATAACCCGCACACCCGATTACTTAAATATACATGAACTTACAGTTAAAGCTCAACAGCTGGCCTCTGTAGCTCAGTTGGTTAGAGCGCTGCAGCGGAATCGCAGGGCCGTAGGTTCAATTCCTACCAGAGGACCTTGTGCTGCATTTTTCGCAGTCGTTCCTGGTTAGGTCTTAAAATGTATATATTACGAACCCTAACATTCTAACCCTAACATTCTAACATTTGAAATTAAGAATTTGGAGGTTTTGCGATCACCGACAACTTGATAATTTTATAAAACAAAACACTTCTATCTCCAACTTTTACAATCACTGATAAATTGATAATAATTTAAACCAGTCTAGCTGTAGTTTAAATAGAGAATAATGCATGGGTGCACGAAATACCAGATTTATTTCGAGTGTTGAACATGAGTGTGCAGCGAACAAGTGAGCGCAGCGAACAAGTGAGCGCAGCGAACAAGTGAGCGCAGCGAACGAGTGAGATGTCATGTTCAACACGAAAAATAAATCTGGTATTTCCAACCACCCATGTATTTTTCTGTTTATTATATAAAGGACAGTCTTAAATGGAAAAGCGATAATGTTTACAGAAAAGCGATAATTGAAAAGGCGATAAATTTTTACATGTGAGATTATCATGAATAATTTCACATCTGAGATTATCATTTTTGTCAGTGCTCGAAAACTCTGTAAAACACTATACTTTATATAATAAAAATTCATAAATTTGAACCATGCTAGAGCATGACAACAGCAAAATGCTCTATAGTATGATGCACAATATTTTGGGAGGTGATCGAAATACACGAACAATAAATCAGAGAGTGTTTGCTTGGAACTCACTGGGGGGGGGGGAGTGGGGTGCAACACCCCTGATTATTGCTCATGATGAATTTCAGGTAGATTTCCTGTGCACTTTTAGTACGTACATTTAAGTAGATTTGCAGAAGATTTTCAGGGGAATTCAGGTGATTCTCAGGACATGACTGAGAAAGTGAATTTGGAAAACAACTGTATTTTCGGAAAAATTATTATACATGTATGTCCTGAAAATTTTTTGTACATCTGGAAACTTTTTGGTAACCCCCCCCCCCTCTATCTAACCACACACACACCCTGAGACGAAGTGCTCGCAACGGCACTGAGTATATATCTTTTGAAAACAGGGGAGGGGTTATTGCATGCATGTATTTCTAGTTAAGTAGTAGTAGTAGAACTTTATTTATCCACGCTGACCCCGTCAACCGTAGCTGATTTCCACACGTACGGGGGGGGGCGTGTGCCAGAAAATTATTTTACATGCACAATATGATAATGATAAGCTAAGCTATTTACAGTAATATATAAATTTAAAAGATATAACAAATGTTTTGAGCTATTTACAGGTAAATTATATTTAGAAAGGTTACCAAGCACTAATGTGGGCAGCAATTTTATTTCGAAAGGAAGAAAGTGACTTGCTTTCCCGAATTTCTTTTGGTATACCGGGTGGCCCAAAAAAAAGTACTCCTGTTTGATTCGTAATAACTTCTAAACAAGTAAAGTTTTTAAAGAGAAATAACTTGCATTAAATAGAGGAAGGACTAACTTAGATTTTGATATATTACAGTTGTATTTAACTTAAAAATTCACGGAGATATTAATGTTAAAAATGGGGAGCATATTTTGGAATGTGTCTAAAATTAGCGAAAATCGGCATATCAAATATTAACTCCAGCGTTTGTTTGCTTAATGACATATTAGGCTAACTTGTATTTCAGCGAATTATCGTTAAGGTTTGTAAGGGATATGGCGTAGATTTAGACATCTTACATGTAAGTCTTAGCTCATTGTTTCCTGAAATATGAACGTTCGAAATTATGCAAGTATTTAATATTAGGTCTTTGCAAACTTAAATGTACATGAAAGACTGACCATGGAAGGCAGGCGCTTAAATTTTTCGTATTCTTAAATAGCCTAATTTTTTAATGTTTTTAATGGGTTCAAACAGACTGAGTAGATTATTTCTCGGTTAGAGCAGGATGAATATTCTTTATTGAAGGAAATAATATTGCTTTTTGCAAATACACATCACCGTATCAACGCTACTATTTTGTTACGTTTTGTTCCAAAAATGTTGCATGTCTCTGGGGAGTTGCTTAATTGTTATGTCTTATGGAGTTGTATGGTTTGATTGTGTTTCATATAATTCTCAGTTTACTCCATGAACTTGCCAAGATTAAGAAACGGCAAAAGAGTTTGGGTGTTCTTAACAAGATTTCAGAACGTTGCAGAAGTTAGAAGAGCTTCACAATTCCGTTGTGACAGCATGCCCTAATTCAGAACTACGAACGATCCAATGACGATCCTTCGCGATGCAGTGGTCTCATGAAATAAGGAAACGTATTCGTGCTAGGAACACACGCGAATTTCGGACGAATGAATCTTGCTTGTATTTTGTAGATATAATAATACTTTGTTTCATAATAAACAATTTGTCAAGTGTCATTTATTTACTGGTAATAGTGCATGTTTCAGTCGGGCAAATCTTGATTAATATTTGATACGCCGATTTTTGCATATTTCAGACACATCCAGAAATATCCTCCCGAATTTAAAGATTAATATCTCCGTGAATTTTTAAGTGAAATACAACTGTAATATATCAAAGTCTAAGTTAGTCCTTCCTCTATTTGATGCAAGTTATTTCTCTTTAAAAGCTATACTTGTTTAGATGTTATTACGAATCAAACAGGAGTACTTTTTTTTGGGCCACCCGGTAGAATTCCAAATGTTTGCTCCGTCGTACATAAAACTATTTTTCATGCTATTTGTACGTGGTTTTGGAAAAATAAAGACAACTTGAGACATCCCAAAGGTGGTAATTAGTCATTCTCACTCTTAAACGAAAATAGATTTGTGTGTGATTTTGGGCCCATTTTGTTTAATAACTTATACATCATTCTTGCTTTAGTTTTCTTCCTTTTGAGTTTGGAGTGGCTCCCAGCCCAAAGTACGTAATGCAATCGTATAATCTACGTCATTGCTTATATTCAGAATAATTCTTGCCGCTCTATTTTGCAGTTTTTGCAATCGTTT
The DNA here is from genome assembly GCA_902702795.2 of Paramuricea clavata. Taxonomy (NCBI): domain Eukaryota; kingdom Metazoa; phylum Cnidaria; class Anthozoa; order Malacalcyonacea; family Plexauridae; genus Paramuricea; species Paramuricea clavata. Next base: position 4,688 of record CACRXK020016452.1, on the reverse strand, counting down.
TGATTGAGTTTCACCAAATACATCCCATACTTCACAGCAGTAGTCAAAGTACGGACGAACAATAGTGTTATATATCAAAATAAGTGTATCTTGATCAACAAATGGTTTGATCCGACGAATAGCAGAGATTCCTGCTGTAACATTTTTGCAAATATTTTCGGTATTACTTTTCCAAGATAAATGCTGGTCAATTGTTACTCCTAGAGTTTTGCATTCATGAACTTGTTTAATTTGTATATTTTCAATGTAAACATTTGGACAAATGAGTAGACTTCCCACAAGTCGACCTCGAACGAAATGCGTTTCTTCGAGGTAGACTTGTGGCAAGTTTAGCAAATGAGAACCATACAATAATGGTTCTAGTTCTTGTTGGTATTTTGAACGCACGCTTTATCTTTAGTATGGCTACCACAAAGCTTTTCGCGCGGATTATATTTCGCGCAGTACTAAAATTTCCGCACCCAGCGGCCAGCGCTACGCGAATTCTCTTAATTCTACTACTGCGCGGATTTTAATACATGTATTTAAAGGTATATTGTCGTCATTTGACTAAAACTATCGTAAGGAATTAGGAGAGTTTGTCCTTGTTTATATTCCAATATATTGTATAAATTCGCTGGGTACAAATTTATGACATTTTGGGGTTTTCGAGTCGTTTAATTTAATACCAAAAGAAAAACATTAATTCAACAGGCAAGAAAGTCCAGAGTGCAACGCAAAAATTAACACAAGTACACAACGGATGTTATGAGTCCACGACGTATATTTATAGAGCCAACAGATCACGACACTTTTGTATATAAAAAGAGCGTGTGAATTAAACAAGTCACATATTATTAGCATTGATGAAGGATCCGGGCTTACGGATCGAAAGCTTTGCAGTAATAAATATATTTACGTGGTGTTTCCACAAACAAAACCATTATATTTATAGTTGTTTATTAAAAAGTCAAACTGTCAAACCTTTAACTTGTCCTTGTTTAAATATCCTTCTATATGTTTTATAAATTCGCTGGGTCCAAATTTTGTGGTTTTCGAGTCGTTACACAACGAAAAACACATTAATTCAACACGCAAGAAAGTCCAGAGTACGACACAACGTAAAATCCATAGGAAACCGGCACAATTCTTTAAAAATTCAACGAAACTGTGTAAAATATAGTTTGATCACTCTGTGAAAAGCCGCAATAGGAGTTCGGAATTGTGCGCGTGCGTACAAGTGTATGGGCTAATAAACGAAAAAGGTACCACAAGCATTGCACGAGTCAGCTGTTACGTACATATATACGAGCTTATTACTATATTAACTAAATGATGGAACCGTTGGACTCGATGGCATTTTGGCTTAATCGCTGCACCCTGAGCCTGCGATGAGCTAACGCAAACTCGATTTCTCGACTACGAAAAAAACAGAAAAAGAGGTATTTAAGACACTTGGCCTACAGGCCAGTGTAATGAATTACATTTATATAGCGTATTTTTCATATGATCGATATCGATCTTTGGAGTTACACTTGTAGTTTGTATTTTGCTATAAAAAACAGAGTAAAAACATAATAGCAGCAATAGGATTCTATATTCTATATAACATCCTATACGAATTCCTATAGGAAAATTCCTATAGGAAATTCCTATAGGAAATTCCTATAAGAAATTCCTGTAAGAAATTCCTATAGGATATTCCTATAGGAAATTCCTATAGGAAATTCCTATAGGAAATTCCTATAGGAAGTTCCTATAGGAAATTCCTATAGGAATTCTATTCCTATAGGAAATCTATTCCTATAGGATCCTATAGGAATTCCTATAGGAAATTCCTATAGGAATTCTATTCCTATAGGAATTCCTATAGGAAATTGCGTTTGTTTTACCCTGTCCAATGCTAGACAAATTTACCCGTCTAGACCCAGGGAAGAATCTTGCAACAAGTAAAATCATCTGCAATTAACCAGAGTAAAAGAAAAGACATTGCAGTCGAATTGGGTTGATATAGTCATCTGCTAGGTAGGAAAACACACTCGGCTGTGACCAACACATGACATGATAACAACTGCATCCACTCTGCCCAACATCTATCTCATATGCAACAACCCGGATGCAAGAAAGTCACAGAATCAAAACATAATTGTCGTCCAATTACCCAATGACCACGTGCATCTTGAAAATCGATAGAAAATGAACTACTCCTTTCATATTCCGAAGTATTTTGCATGGTTTCAGGGTACAATGTAAACCAACGGTTAGAGAGTTGCTCACTTCTCGATAAGCTTTGTCCTTAGGGGCGGACCATTTGACTTTTGAGGGGGGGGGGTGGAAGATTTCGAAAAACAATTTCCTGCAACCCAAGGAGAAAGAAAAAAAAATCATGCAGCACACAATCGAGAAAAAAAATATCATGCAAAAGAGAGCGCTCAAAAAAAAATTTTCTACATGTAACTCTACTGATGCTCTTCACTTCAGTATTGTGTACATAGGCTTGCAAGATTTTGCATTTTTGAGCAGGCACATTTGCTTAAAAGAACACGGGGTGAACAGTGGATAACATCACAGGGATTCTACCGCCTTTGGAGCCTCTGACATACGATAGCCAGTGGTGTTCCCTGGCAAAATTGTTGCCCCCCCTGAGAAAATCTGGGCTTAAGATAATTATCCATGGCTGAAAAGGCAGGAAATAGCATTTCCGAGGTTCAAATTTTAAAATTTTCTTGGGGGAGCATGCCCCCGAATCCCCCAAGGTTACAGGTCATTCATATACTGTACCCTCCCCCATTTTCGAGTACTCTACTCTATCCCTGCATATTTTAGGTTTTGGTGCAGTTATACATTCTTTGTAAATAATTACTGACGGTCATAATAACCTATTGTTTTCTCTCTGCATTATATCAGCGAATGTCGAGAAGTTTTAGCGTTCTTCTGAAAAACGGGAGCGGTCTTTTTTGATTGTAGGAAATTCCCAGGGGTAAATGTTTATACGGGCTAAAATAGCACACAGCATTATTAAAAATAATGCAGCGTGCACACAGCATTATTAAAAATAATGCAGTGTGCACACAAGCATTATTAAAAATAATGCAGCGTGTATCAGTGCACACAGACATTATTCGCAATCCTTCGTCATCCTGACAAGTACACGCGATAACGTGAACCTCTCAAGATGAGAAGTTGACAGTGCTAAAGGCTTAAAAATGTTGGAAGCGAAACCAGGATTCATAATTAATTGTGTAAACGTTCTCTGGTTAAAAAAGATTTATTTATTAACAAGCTTTCGACTGCCAGTCTGCAGTCTTCGACGGGTAGATTTATAATGTGCTAGTGATATAAGATATGATACAGAGTGAATAGTGCTATATAAGAGCGGTTTACAATTACATTTACTGACAAAAGACAATTACTGACAGTTCCGCCTACGTAAATATATTGTGTAGAATTTAAAGTTTTTTGAGCAAAAAGCGATATTGTTCTGGCAAATGTTTTGAGTTGTTATCAGCGTCTTTCATGCATGCAGTGTGCCAAGACTCTAACGTCGATCTGTGTCGATAGCTTCCCTTGTCAATTATTTTCCCGTTCTTAAAATCAATTCTGTGGTCGTTTGCCCACGCATGATTCGCGATATTAGAGCCACTCTTGCATTTTTTCACGTTTCGTTCGTGCTCTTTTTTTCTTGTTATAAAGGCCCTGCCTGTCTCGCCAACGTAACTCCACGAGCAATCTGAACAGTTAATTTGATAGACGACGTTCGTCTGGTTCTAAGTAGTGGTCGGTCTTTTGTTGAGGGAAACATTTGTTCTAGAGTGCGGAGAGGTTTCGTAGTTACTCGGATATCGTGAGGTTTCATAATGCGTCTAAGAGGTTCTGTTAGTCCTTTGATGTATGGAAGGACGGCGTAACTGCGATTGGTCTTCGGTTCTACTAATTCAAAAAACGATCTTACAAGTTCTTCGGGTGGCGGCGTTTTGTTTTCAAACATGACACGTTTCTGTTCAACTTGTTGCAAAAATTTCTTAGGATAACCGTTTGACATTAATGTGTGGGTTACATGTTTGCGTTCTTGTTGTTTGCCTTCCTCTGTGTTTGGTAAAGTTGCTGCCCTATGTAGGAGAGTTTGTGCAGTGCTAACTTTGTGTCGTTTGTCATGGTGTGAGTTGTAGTCTAAGTACCTGTCAGTGTGTGTAGGTTTTCGGTATACGTCAATAGAAAGGGATCCATTATTGCGTGTGACTAAAGTGTCTAAAAATGAAAGTTTTCCGTCAAGTTCCTGTTCAATGGTAAAGTTAATGTGTGGGTCGATAGAGTTAAGTAATTTGTAGAAATTGGTTAACGCGTGTTTTTTAATGATGGAAAATACGTCATCAACATAACGAAACCATTTCTTAGGTGGCATAGAAGATGTAATTAGTGCTAAGTCCTCAATTTCCTCCATGCAGAGGTTTGCCACAATAGGGCTAACGGGACTACCCATAGCACAACCATGGATTTGTTTGTACGTTATATTGTTGTAATTAAAATAGCTGTTAGTAAGAGTAAAACGTAAAAGTTTAATAATATCTTCAACAGAGAGTTTGGTTCTAACATGTAGGTTTTTGTCTTTCGTGAGTTTGTTGCGGATATGTTCGCATGCTTTATCTACTGGTATCGCTGTAAACAACGATACAACGTCAAAAGACACCATGATTTCATCATCGGCAATG
>CACRXK020016451.1:0-11355 GCA_902702795.2 Paramuricea clavata | reverse complement strand
CGACAAACAAAACTATTATATATTTTATCGCCATGCCAACATACAAAGTCAAAGAACTTATTATGTACAATGTTTATATAAAAATACTAAGGGCCTGTTTACATGGAGGCGAGTTACCCGGCAAGGCGAGTTACTCGGCAATGGCGAGTTCCCGGCTGTTATAGAAACTAATAGTAATCCCGGGTGACTGTTTACATGATGCAGCCGAGTAACTCGCCTTGGCGAGTTCCCGGCAGGAAGAGGCGGGATCTCGCCTAGGCCAGATGAATACTTTCCATGTAAACACTTTGCCCGGGTAACTCGGCCACCCGAGATAGAATGTAATATGTGCTTTGCCATTGCAATATAATAGCTCAAAAATACAAACGAATCGATAAATAAGTTTTCCTGAATTGCTCGGCGCTTATTCTTGCACTTTCACTATATTTTGTAATGTTTTTAGCATTTCAAACGACTTAAATCCTTTTCTGTTTTGGCGCCATTTCGGCGTCATGCGGCAATCATGCGACAAATGCCGAGTAACTCGGTTCCATATAAACAGAGCACTTGTTTGTCCCGCCTGGGCGAGTAAGGGGCTGTTTATATGGAAGCGAGCCAGCCCGGGTACCCGAGCTGGCTCGCATCCCCGAGATGAATTTCACCACGCGTTTACATGAAACTTACATGAAGGGCTGGCTCTTCTTGTTCTAATTTTTTTGGGCGTAAACAACTCCATAGTGGAAGTTGGTTCCTTATATGGGAGTTGTTTGTGCATTCTGAATTATTCTAATTATTTGCGCATCCGTATTTGCTAAATTTCCAGCCCTACTAGGAGGGCTAGCCCTCCCTGTTGCGTTTATATGGAAAACTACCCAGCCCGTTTACCCGAGGTCTCGGGTCACACGAAGCGGGACCTCGGTTAGGCGGGCCAGCTCGGTTCTCATATAAACGCAGCATGAAATTTAGTAGGAAATATTAACAAAGACGGGATCCCGCCTAAAGCCAGCTAGCTCGGCTACCCGAGCTGGCTCGCCTCATATAAACAACTCCTAACTCGCCTTGCCGGGTAACTCGCCTCCATGTAAACAGGCCCTAAGTCGGGGTTTGTTCCAATTATTGTTTTAATGCCACCTTCAAGGCTGCCCATATATATCACAGAACAACAGAAAAATATCAATATGCTGATGGGGAGACAATATCTATTTGTTGACATTTCTAATTGTGAGCATTATCGAAAAATATAATACACTGTGAAATGTAGTGACACAGCCAGATGAATATATTATATATATGAATGTAGGCTGGTAGGATTATTTCATATTATGCTAACAATAAGCACACAGTCATCAAAAATCAGTTGACATACTATTACATGTAATCATATTGCTGGTATAAAGTTAATATGTGCAGAGAACAATCCACACTGGGTTGCTCTAGGGATCTTATCACAGTAAGCCTGATTTAACAACATTCCGCGTTTGTTGTTAAACTACTAGTCTAAACATCTAGAAATATAAACATCTAGAAATGAACACTATACTCATCGTCTTGGCACATAACAAACAAATATTAAAACTGAGTACATTGTGACTCGTAAATAAGGCATTATTGACGAATAGATCTGGTGGGCTATTAGACACTGCCAGTAAATTCATTAAATACTTCAGAGCTCTTAAGTACATCTTGTCTCCTTGTATTTATAAGACATTATCAAATGTTCTAAACGACCATGCGGACAATGGGAATATTTCGGGCTGTATTAAGAAGCGCCGTAAACTCATGACATAAAAGCACATTGCTTGCCTCCAGAATGAACGCTAAACAATTCATGGCCTTGATGGATATTAGCACAAAGAAATAAATGTTCGTATATTTTGACTATTTTGCATCAAGTGAAATCCAGAATAAGTTTGCATATACTACAGGGTGTATAAAAAAAAACTGAACAGATTTAAAATTGCTCTCAATTTCGCAAAACACCTATTTGTATCCGGTTTTTTATATATATAGCTTCTTTGGGTACTTATAATGTAAAATAATGAAAAAAATTTCTCGAACTCAAATTTTGTGAACCAGGGGGGGGGGGGTCTTTTCCAACAAACTAAAAATGGCTCGCGCACAAAATTTAAAAGCTGTAATCATATTTTGAGTTAATAGATGGAAAATTTGTCCGGTTTTTATTCTAAAATTTTATTTTATTCTATTTTTTGTTCTAAAAAGTCAGCCTTTCGCATGCTTAATTAATGCCTTTACCTAATTTGCATATTGCTGACATATGCAAATTAGGCAAATGCATTAATTAAGCATGCAAATAGCTGATTTTTAGGGAAAATGTAACTTTGCGCGTTAAACTAAACCAAATTGTCTGAAATTTTGTACAGTAATTAAAAACCCGACAAATTTTCCATCTGTTAACTCAAAATATGATTGCAGCTTTCAAATTTTGTGCGCGAGCCATTTTTAATTTGTTGGAAAAGACACACCCCCCTGGTTCACAAAATTTGAGATCGAGAAATTTTTCTCATAATTCTACATTATAAGTACCCAAAGAGGCTATATATATAAAAAACCGGATACAAATAGCTGTTTTGCGAAATTGAGAGCAATTTTAAATCTGTTCAGTTTTTTTTGATACACCCTGTATAGCCATATAAATATGTGCACGCGCAATTTGATATTTTTCTCGCACTCCCCCCGTCCGTCCCCCCCCCCGGAAATACGACATCTTACCGGACAGACACAAATCGAGATCTCGACAATACATAGATCGGCGCGAAAGACTGGGTCGAGTGAACTCTGGAGAAACCTTCATGTCAAGATTAGGAGTGCTGCCTTCGGCAGCAATAAACAAAAAAACTTTAATACATTTACCCGCTGATGTTTTGATGAAATCCCGATAACTGACGCATCGCCTGCTGCGTTCACGCAGACGCAGTTCATGCTTTGATGGAGCAGGATATATCGGCGAACTTGCTATACGAAAGCCGGCGTATTATTCCCAGGCTTTCTTTCCTTTCCGTCCAAAGGACGGTGCATGCATGGTTGTTCAAGTATCATTGAATTTGTCAACGATATTCTTTTTGATATACCCTCACTTGTTGGTCTTCCACGAACGAGAAATACAGATACCATGATTAGCCATGATTAGCCATCTACTTTACAAAATGAGAAAACTTTCTAAAATCATTGGCTAAGATAAAAACATATGCCAAAATCTCAATCAACAATCTATTAACATATTACAATTATGAAAAATATGACTACGCGTAGGATGTCAATCTTTCGTTCATCTTGTGGTTAATAAAATGGCGGAATACAAAACAATCAAAATATTTTAGCGCGCAAAGCATCACGGTTGGCTGTGATCGTTTAATATTTGGAATCTAGTTCGAGATAATTGATGTGAAAAAGTTTGACAGAAATGGCAAGAAAACTGGTGTATATAGATTTATTGCTCCGGTCGTATACTTCCTGTTTCTCTGCTATGGATTTGGCACTCTCAACGGTGGACAGCGTGATGTTCAGACCAATAATAGGAATCATGAGACAATCAACTCGCCTCTTGGCAAAAGCTACATATCTGCATCCTATGTGAAATTTCTTCAATCATCAGGCGCGCGTGTTGTTCCAATCTTCAATAATCCAACCGAAGTAGAAACTAGGGGGTACTCGACAATTTCCCTTATTATATAGTCGCGTGTATATGCTTTAGATTTTGTTGTTATATTTAGCTGCTTAGTATGGCAAGCAACATTCTCTTTATCTGGCACCAAGCATTAACTCGCATTATATAATAACTACAGTGAAACACGCAATTTGATTGGTCAACAGCCGTGCAGGATCAGACAATCCTGCACGGGAAATTCTGAACAGAAATTATTGCATATAATTTTACAAATATACTCGCATTGTAAAGTTTCATTGTACGATACCTTTCGACTTTGAAGTAAGTTTCCAATTATTGAGACGTTGGTTTAGTTGTATGAATAAATTTCTGATCGATACATTGCTATTCAGCATGTAGCAACGCGTATTAAAGCGTTTAAATTCATCAGACCATGGCATGCAAGTACAACATCTCTCGCTTCAAAGTTGATCAAACGCTTCGCAATCTTCACATATTCAGGTAGAGAATTTTCACTACTACTTTGACTGTCTGTTTAGCGGGTTTTCCATTTCAAATTTCGTATATTTTATCGAAAAAGTCCCTGTATTTTCGCTGTATACTTTCGCGAATTTGCGATCAAATTCTGTTCACATAATTATGTTGTTGTTTTCAATAGCGTGGATTAGCGATTCTCTGATTGGTTATTCAATAATTAAAGTATAAATATTTATATTCGAGTACAACCTTGATCATTTCAAAATCAACAGACTAGAAATCTTACTGGTAACATGGCTGGCTGCCGATTATCTTGGATTTGAGGGTTTGAACAAGATATTGCAAGATTTAATTATAAATACACAAGATATACTGTACTGTAAACATGCATCTACTTGAAGAATGTAAAATGAACAGTGATGAGTGATGTAATATAATTCTGTACTTATTTGGAAAACCTTTTTGGCAAATCTTGAGAATAATGGCTTTGGGAATCAATGTTGAAAATTAAAAACTGTCAGATAGCTGCATGGACAGCATGGTTGGAAGCATACATGTCATCGGATGAAACTCCAACTTTTGTTAATTGCTGATGTTCTAGTATTGGAAATTGAAATGAACAGTGTTATAAGAACCAATGGTGCTGAACTAATTTGGGTTTATTATAAAATATTGTTTATCATTTAGTTCTGGCCATTAACCTTACCTATTAAGTTATACATTGTGTCTTACTTTTTATTTTACTCTGGTGTGCACCCCCCAGGCTCTGGTCAACAGGGGTGCATGGGGGGGGGGGGTGCAAAATGTTTATCCTAATTCTAATCAACTTATGTTAAGGAATTCAGTTGGGTATCACTAGTTGACAATAGTGGAATAGCCAATATTAAATATTCTGAATTTTTAAATGTTTTCAGAATCTAAAAATTTTCCAGAATGTTTTCTCAGAATGCTGGAAATGCCATTTCAGAGACCCAAATTTTAAAAATTTTCCGTGGTAGTATGCCCCCGGACCACCCTAGAAATCTCGCGCCTTCGGCGCTCGTTTCGCCATTGGTTAGCACCCCCAAAAAAACTTTGCTGGATCCACCACATGATTTTATATGTTGGGATAGATCATTGGTGTTCAATGGATTATCTCATAATACACACTAGTTTGTTAACCTACTCTGTCTAATCATGCTAACACCATCATTGACAATGGAATTGAGCAGTGATGTAGCCAGAATTTCTAATTAAGGCCTTCAAGGGGGACTGAAATCCCCAGGAGGGGCCTGCACTAGTTTGAATAAAGTTCGTTAGTATGTAGAAATATATTTGGACTCCCAAGCTATCCATGTATAATATAGTACAATGTAGACTTTTTAAATTCTAGTTAATAAAGTGCCATTTTGGGGGGCTATTTTAATGTGTTTTGGTGATTTGAAATAACCTTGCAGTTAACACATGTTCAACTCTAATTAATTACAAACAAGTTCAGAACATTTAAAATATTTTGATCCCCCACTCCCTCTGGTTACACCACTGGAATTGACTTGAGCCTTTTAGACCTCTGAATTTTAGTTGCAACTTAGAACAGTGTTCTGACATACAAGAAAATTGTAAGAAAATTTAAAATTTGTGCAAAAGCATTTCTCAAATAGGTCGTTCCAGAAAATATCCACACTCTCCCCACAGAGGAAATTTCTGCCGTTCAGAGGGGGAGGGGGGAAAAATTGTTTCTGATAATAGTAAATGTATTAGGACATCCAAAGGGGTAGAAGGGATTAACTTTCAATTTCCTCTGTGGGAGTGGTATGGGTGTTTTCTGGAATGACCCAATATAACTGTGTTTTTTTCCCAATCTAATCAAACTGTCAATCCTTGTACATGGGGAGGGGAAATTTTGGAGAAATAAAAATTGTGACCAATCAGGTTGGGGGTCCACCTGTAGGCCTGGTCATAGGCGTACAGGGCGGGGCTCAATTGTTGGGCAGACTAGGCCAGTCGGGCAATATTTACTTCACAGTTGGGCAATATTGGCTTATTATAAAAATAAATAGGAGAAATTATTCCCTCAATATTGGGGGAAATATGCTATATAATGGTCGAAAATTTAGTTCATTTTGATTAATAGTCATTTAATATATGTGCTATCAACAGTTTCTTTATGGTATTAAGTAACAGATTACAATGTTTGTACATTAGAGATTTAGAGGCACTAATAACTCAATAATAAATAGGCACTAATACAAACTCTGAGCCAGTGCACCCAGCATCCTCAAATTGGGAATAATTTGTAAATTTAAATATTTGTGTATAATTCATAATTTATCCTATTCCAATACAAAATGCAATAATATAGAACACACAATTTATCAAATAAAGGTAAAAAGGTATTAAAAACTTTATTATGTAATATTTACATTGAATATCGTGGTTGAAGTTGTAGATTTATACTTGAAATTTCAATTTTCGAACGAGAAATGTTTCTCTTTATTATGTTAATTTTTTTACTCTGTTCGCCATTCTTGCTTATTTACAAATACAAATAGTCCATTTCTTCTTTTGCTCTTTTCAAAATAGCCCAGAATTTGATTTAAAAAAGTATTTTCATGCAAAAACCAGCATTTAACTTTTGTATACACTCCTTGAGTCCTTGTGATAGCAGACATGTTGGCAAAATATCACCCGGTTAATGAATAACTTCCGGTACTTTCATTGTATTCGCATTGACCAATCAAATCACGTTCTGAGTTGGATTATCCCAGGGCTTCTGAGAGCAATAAGCGCAGAAGCCCTGGGTACGAGGTTGGTATACACTCGTCTGAAAACAACTCTAAAACCGCTACATAACGTTACACGAGTGGGATCGTAAACGTGGGAAACCACAACATTCATATACAACATTGCCAGACTAATAAATGGCTTTACGCATTGAAGGACTACCCTCCGAAATGCAACTAACATCATAACTTAACAAGTCGTTCTCAGCTTAACCTTGTAGCTCAGACGGTAAAGCATCGTTCTAGAAATGCGAAGGTCGCGGGTTCGAATCCCACCCGCGGTCAAGTAGAATTTTCTGCTTGCCCGGTTTGGTATACACTCGTCTGAAAACAACTCAAAAACCGATATATATATATATATATATATATATATATATATATATATATATATATATATATATATATATATATATATATATATATATGTAAAAATATAATTTATTTACTTTGAAGTTTTATGATTTCTTGATATTTTTAAATGAAGATTTTTTGGGGCTGGCTCTTGATATATATATATATATATATATATGTATATATATATATATATATATATATATATATATATATATATATATATATATATATATATATATATATATATATATATATATATATATATACAGTGTGACCAGGTTTTTTCAGGGGCAATTACCACATCCGGCTGCATAAAATTACTACATTGGGCCAAAAATTACCACGGTACCTCTTTTTTCGATTACCTCCCCACCGTCGACAATTTTTGAGGTCAAAAATTTTCCCGACGAACACGTGTTTTGCTTAATAATTTTCCGGACAGAGACGTGTTCATTGCTTTCAATTTGTGGGACTTTTTCCGCATTTTTCCCACATTTTTTCAGGTCACGAACGATAATTTGCCTGAAAAACATAAATATTTTGCCCTGAGAGGACCCATAAAAATTATTGGAGGCCGCCCAAAGCCCAGGGGCGTCGATTATTTTTGCCAGTAGGGCATGTTGGAGATTTATCGGTGTAGGGATAAATAGGGATAGATATGGATAAATTGCCCGTTCGCGGGCTAGACGATAAAAGTACGTTATGTAAGTAAATATGTAATGGTTCAAAGATGGCGACGGGAAAAACGTACTAAAAACGTTAAACGTGAGAGAGTTGATTTTGTTTGTTAAAGTTTGAGATTTATTAAAGGGATTATACAATTGTGAGTGAGCAATAACATTTTGTGACTTATCGTGGACACTCGGGAGGCGAATTCACGATACAGTGGCACGTTTTCGACGGGATTTTCGAGTTGAATTTGTCAATTACGTATTAAACAAATGTGAGTATTCGACTATATATTGAAATTTGTGACACAATATGGAGAGACAAATAGCCGAACTATCGAACAAGATAAAGACCCTTAACTTTAGGCGCACAAAAACGAGTGAAATATTAGAGAAACAAGATCGACAAGCATCTGAACGTCAAAAACAAAGTACTATTAATATATCGAAAGCAGTAAACGAGCTAAAGGAAACAATCGAAGAAAAAAAATTGCGAAAGGTGAAGATGAAGGGGCTATAGCTGAGTGGAGCAAACTATATGAAAGCGAACTTGAGAAAGCAGATCAGGATATCAAATTATTAGATCAACAGATCAAGAAAGTGGATGATGATGAAAGAGAAGCCAAAACAGCTTACGAACACGAAAGAAAGTTGGCATTTGAACTTGAGTTATTTGAACGAAAGGCAAAATTTCAGGAAGAGTTAGAGAAAACGAAACAAGGTGAAAACAATCAACACAGTAAACCAACCTCTGGTGCAAAATTACCCAAACTACCCATCACAAAGTTCAATGGAAGAATTGATTTATGGCTCCCATTTTGGGGGAAGTTTAAATCTGAAATTGACTCCACAAACATACCGATTTTAACAAAATTTTCTTATTTAAAAGAACTGTTGGATGAGAAAGTTCGGACAGATATAGATGGTCTTCCATTCACCGAAGCGGGTTATGACAAGGCGAAAGAAGTTTTGGAATCAGAATACGGACAGATGGCTGATGTTGTAAATACATATGTGGTTAACATTATGAGCTTACCAGTTATTAATGGCAAAGATCCAGCAAAGATCAATGAATTTTACAAACAGCTTAGGTACAATGTTCAGAGCCTTGATACCCTTGATAGATTGGCTGATGTAAAAGGGAATGTTCGGGCAACATTAGATAAATTAAAGGGTATAAAAGCTGATCTTGTTCATGGAAAAGAGGACTGGCAAAACTGGGGATATGAAGACCTCCTAAAGGCCCTAAAAACATGGCGTGAAATCAATCCAATAGAAGAGAAATTAGAGCAACAACAGCGCAGTGGGAAAGGAAAAGGTTACTCAAGGTTCTACCATTCTCAAGATGCAGAACAGAAATCACGGCGACCAGAATGTGTTTACTGCGAAGAAAGCACGCATAAAGGGACAAACTGTTCGAAAGTCAAAACCCGTGAAGAACGAAAGAAAATTCTAGCTCAAAGGGACTGTGCTTTAATTGCACAGGGGCACAGCACCGTGCCAGTGAGTGCAAGAGTAAGCTAGGATGTCAAAAATGCAAACGGAGACATCACACATCAATTTGTGATCAGGTGACTGAACAATTCCTCGGAGCTAGTAGTAGTACAAATGTTATTCATCCAGTGGTTATTGTACAAGTAGGTGGGTTCAAGTGTCGGGCTCCATTAGACACTGGTGCAGGGAGCTCCTATGTGTCGGCTACATTATTAGATCAGATTCCCAAAAGATGCTCCAAGAAAGAAGTAAGGAAGATTGACATGATGCTTAGAACAACAACAAGAGAGGTTGAACTATCAACTATTCAAATTGGGGGGCCCACTGGTGATTTTTCCTTGTCGGTGGAAGTAACTAAAGTTAACAAGAACGAACTGTTACTTTTGGATAACCCAAGGTATGAAGAGATCATTAAGAACCACTCACATATGAAAGGAGTTGCTATGGAAGATCATGACCTAAAAGATAAACTTCCAATTCATATTATTCTCGGGGCGAGTGAGTTTGCGAAGCTGAAGACAGAGAAACCTCCTAGAGTTGGTCTTCCAGGTCAACCTGTAGCCGAGTTGACTCGGTTCGGTTGGACTATTATGTCCCCAGGCAAGGAATCCGTGGATGTGTTAAGTATGCTTCTAGCTCAGACATCTCAAGCTGACTATGAAGAACTATGTCGGCTTGACGTCTTGGGCTTAGAAGATAGACCAACCAACAGCCAGAGTATTGTCTACGATGAGTTCAAGGAGCAACTTACTCGGGATGAAACTGGACGATATGAGACAGGGTTACCATGGCGTGGAAACCATCCCCCATTACCAAGCAATCGAGCTAGCAGCTTACGTCGCCTGGCAGGTTTGACAAGTAGACTTGATCGTGCGGGACTGAGATCTAAGTATAACCAAATTCTGGAGGAGCAAAAGACAGAAGGGATTATTGAAAGTGTGAGCAATCCCAGCGAAGGTAGAGAGTTTTATATCCCCCACCGACCAGTGATGCGAACTTCTGCGGAATCAACGAAGCTCAGGATTGTCTATGATGCATCGGCTAGAGCTCATAACGCAGCGACTTCACTTAATGAATGTCTAAACCCAGGGCCCAGTCTGACAAATAAACTTTGGAATGTATTAGTCAGAGGACGCTTTCACCCGGTAGCATTGAATGGTGATTTACAGAAAGCGTTTCATCAGATTCGAGTGAGGGAACCTGATCGTGATGCTCTCCGCTTCCACTGGCAGACGGACGGACAGTCTGACGTTGAAATTTTGAGATTTGCTAGAGTGCCTTTTGGTCTAGCTCCCTCCCCATTCTTGCTGGGGGGAGTTCTTGATATGCATTTGAGCACCTGGGAGGACCGAGAACCGGACATCGTAGCTAAACTTCGAGATGAACTGTACGTTGATGACCTGATCTCCGGATCTACAACAGTGGCGGAAGCTCGTGAGTTCAAAGAGAAGATAACAGAAATGTTTAAAGAGGGCTGTTTTAACCTTCACAAATGACATTCAAATGATCAAAATTTAGAGTCGGAAGATCTGCCAGAAGGAGAATTTACTTATGCAAAACAACAGTTGGGGACTACCTATGGGGGAGGCTGCAAACTACTTGGTCTCGAATGGTCAAAAGAGTCAGATACACTTCATGTAACCCTATCAACAGAAGAGACCGTGAAAACGAAACGAGGTATTTTAGCTAAGCTTGCTAAAATATATGACCCACTGGGATTCATTACACCATTACCGTTGCGAGGTAAGCTGATATACCGGTCCACATGTGATGCGAAGATAGCCTGGGATGCTCCAATGCCTGATAATCTGATCAAAGAGTGGAATCAGTGGGAGAATGGTCTGCCGGTTGATGTCGAAGTGCCAAGATCGTTAGTAGTCCATAGAGAGCCAATCGAAAGCATCAAGCTACATTCGTTTGTAGACGCCAGCAAAAACGGGGTAGCAGCGTGTGTGTATGCAGTCGTGGAGCAGGCATCGGGCACAAACCAAGGCTT
>CACRXK020016450.1:0-11356 GCA_902702795.2 Paramuricea clavata | reverse complement strand
ATTACATTTTATACAGTATATTGAGGGACTGCATGGAGCCCATTTTATCCTCCAGTCGCGAGGCAATATATGAAATTATTATTTATTTAAAAAATTTCTGGTTTCTGATTGGCTAACAGCTAACAGCCAACTGTGAAATTGTCATATCAACTCAATGGCTAACCAAATATGGATTTTTTGCATTCATATTAGCAAAATGACGTCAAAGAGTCAATATGAAAAACATTTGGACGCGTTTGCGCCATATTACGATGACGACGAGAATATCATATTGACTCGCAGACGCCATTGGAGAGTTTAAGTTCGACTTCCGATACCAATACGGATACTAACAACATGTCATGCGCATGCTCTGTGCTCGCAAGAAGCACGAGGACAAGTGTACTGGAAGTCACCACTACCGAAGTTGGCCTTGTATAGGAAGTCGGGGGAATTGTAAGATAAACTCATATAAATCGGATATTTCATAATTTTTTCGATAAACATGTAAACTATTTGTTTATTAGCATCGCCTGAGTCATGTTTTAGTCGGAATTTTAGCTCAGCTGCCTTTTAGTATACCGCACATTTTCGGTGACGAATAATGTCTGTATACTTTATCTGTCGTGATAACTTAACGCTTTAAAATTCCCGGTACCAAAATGAGAACGGAAGTGAAAACATCGGTATCGGTATTGGTATTGGAAGTCGAACTTAAACTCTCTATTGATATGACGACGACGACGCAAATTTTTTTCCGTAGACAGTCGGACTCCTCATTGATAGTCGGACGCATCATTGACCCGCGCCCTTTGACAAAACATTCAGCGGATACTCTTCTTATTAGTGCTTCCCAGTGTGTCTTGCGCACGCAGTTGGTGATTTTAAAATATTGCATTGCTTGGTTGAGATGTCAAGATCTGAGTAGGACACATTGTGGCTTCATATCTTGTGTGGCGATGACATCTGACAAATTTTACTAAGTTATATTCGCCATTCCCACTTGCGGACATTGGTGTTTGACAGATTATGATTAATTAGCGTCGCTGGGAGAAAAAAAATATATTATAAAGCATACTAAGCATAATATTAAAAATTAAAAGTCTTGAATGATATTTCTTTTATAGTATCAATTCGTAATATTGTCTTGGTAATTAGTTGTGGAATTTAGAACGAGGCAATAATATCTCATATATACGTATCCAGTGAAATAGTGGCCGGGCTACATGATGTGATATTACTAGTGGACGGGTATTCTGCAATACTTCTATTTGTTTTTAACTCGCAATAACAGTTCTTGAGTATTTTCGGAACCAGAAAAACAAGTTTGTAGATTTACAATGGTATCGCGAAGCATATCGCAGGGCCCGCGGAGCGTATTAGAGAGTGGGGGGGCTAAATCATCAATAAAACCCCCAATTAATTAATTTAGAAAGTTTCATTTAGATTTCTATTTTAATAATTTTGGCTGTCAAAAAAAGTGGGGGGGCTAAAGCCCCCCCAGCCCCCCCGTCTCCGCGGTCCCTGTATCGTTCATCTTTCCGGCGTGGTCGAAGAACAACGTGAATGATGGATATATGGTGCACCAGTGGGTTACACAGGGTACGAAGGGATCCATCGATAACGCGCAGAGGCCTGGACGCGGATCAATGATGCGTCCGACTATCAATGAGGAGTCCGACTGTCTACGGAAAAAAAATTTGCGAAGACGACGGCTGCCGAAGGACTAAGTAATTGTTTTTTTCTTAATACAAATAAAATACAAATGTTTTGAATTTTTTAAATAAATAATAAAACAATTATTGAATTCGGTTTTCGCACAATATGAAGAATTATCCGAAGCCCTCAGTTTGCCGTTATCAATTCCCTTCGGTTGATAACGGCAAACTTCGGGCTTGATAATTCTTCATATCGTGCTCAACCTCATTCAATAATTGTTAAAGGGCATATTGGGGCAAACGCTACATCCCAATATAGTGTTAAAAAATCCCTGTCAGGAATCGTTTGAGCAGGGTAATTCTCATTCTCGCTTCACCGTGGCTTCATATAATCGTCTTTTGTTTTCAAAGGCAGGAAATCATTTTATGAGGAGGTTGAAGTACCACGTACCAAATGCACACGTGAATTCCGGGTACACTGATATCTTGAGAAATGGGATAACAGACGATAGTGATTATAAGCGTTTGAAGGAAGGTGGCGGATATGTAATACCAGATCAAAAAGAAACCTATGAAGAACCCAAAATATTGCCACAAAATCCTGGTTATGCTGAACTTAATAAGAACAGACTCAAAGGCAGAACGGAAGACGGTACTTATCAGAAACTTGTAAAACAAGACTCAAATTATGTTATACCAGCTCGTGAGAGAAGAGAGTCATATGAAGACATCAAAATGGGAAGGAACTTACCAGGCTACGAGGAGTTGGATCTAAGCAAACGCAAAGCCGAGGATTACCCTACTTACCAAGAGTTGGTCAAGACCTAAACTGCCTGACATGGATTTACACATGGATTTGTACTTGACCAAAAAGTATTGACGAACGCTAGCTTCCTCCCCATTTGCACATTCCACTGCGCTCCTGGTTCCTCATGCCCTAACACAGGGATCACATATTAATAATAATAACATACTAATCACATACTAATTCCTGGTTCCTCATGTCCTAACACAGGGATCACATATTAGAGATAGAGTATTCCTTGTCTGAACATGCTTTCGTTGGTACAGATGCAACTACCTGAAAAATATAAGGAGAATTTAGAATTTTTTAGGTAGTTGCATCGCTACCAACGAAAGCTTCTTTATTATTGCCACTACCTACACTGGCACAGAGAGTTCAAGATTATTCCTTATCTGTGCTGCGGTTTCCTGAGTTTGCTTATTATCCTTCCGAAGGATATTAATAATATTTTACACATTAATTTTTTTATTTAAAAAATCTTAACTAATAATATTAATAATTTTAAAATAAAGAGACCAATATTGCCTAGTATAATGGACATCTAGAATGGCTGAGTTGTACTTTAATTAAGTAGGATATATGTTAATTAATTAATTAATTTATTTATTTATTAAATATTAATTATTTTTTATTAAGAATTAGTGAATGTCACTATGCTATAACAGTATTTTTGCCAACAAAGTGAAATACCAAAAAGGTTACTTTTCTATTTCTCTTTTATTCCGTAAGTTTTTTTTATTCCTGACTATTGGTAGATAGTATACAATTAGGTGAAAGATGGAATGTTCCATTCAACTCGACTGTCGCCTCGTTGAATGGAACATTCCATCTTTCACCGAATTAAAATTTTCTTACCATTGCACTCATAAACATTCATTATTTGTTTTATATAATACAAAAATAGACTAATAGATTCGTATGAGAAGCATTTTGACGGATGCGACTTATCGAAAACACAACGAATGCAATGGAATAAAACGTAAGGTACAATTGCACTCGCAAAGAGTGCAATGGAATATATTCCATCGCACTCTTGGGAAATGGAATTTTCTATTCAATATCACGTGACCATAAACAGCCAATTAAACGATCATAATTTCAAAAATGTATTATATACTGAATGTATTTAAAATACTCATTAAAAATTCATAAACCTTGTGGCAAATCATGTCAGCCATAATATGTCACGTGGAGTGACCTTATATCTGATAAAACTCATCTTCATTAGTATTCTTTATATAATTCTTCAACCTAATTAGTATGATTATATAATTGTTCATCCTAATTAGCATTCTTTTGTAGTCGTATTTTAAGCTATTCAAAACAGTCGAACTCGCGTTTTTATCATATCTAAAATGCTCGGCTGCGCCTCGCGTTTTAAATATGATAAAACACTCCTTCTCGTGTTTTAAATACTACTTAAAACACTCAAACAACGTCAGCAACGACACGTCCTTTCTACGAAGGACGTGTGCATCCCTCAGTTCCTTCCCTCCAAGCTCACCATTTCCTGCTTCCCCATCTTCCCTCACCTCCTTCGGTTAGCCTATTCATTCCACACTTCAGTCGAAACACTCTCTCACTCCCTGTCTCCCATTTTCCCACTCCTAACTTCTAACTTCTCGAACTCTCGAAAGAAACATCGCGGATCCTGACAGTAAGCTTAGTGTAAGCACAAGTTTTAGACAAATTTATGCATGACAGGCGCAACTATCAATACAAACTGTAGTTATTACCAAATCAGTATTCCTTAGGTGACCGGTTCGAACCCGGTACGATAGAAAATTTTTTTTGCCTTACAACCATGTAGCAACGTTGTGAGTCCCTCTCTTATTTTCAACACGCAATTGAAATTCGTTTTAATTTTTTAATGAATTTGATGGCTCGTTTTGAGCAATAAGTTTCCAAACAGAAATAAAAAATATCGCAACAGGAATAAGCAGTTGCTAATCCCGGGTTGTCAAAGTCGTCGTTGTTATGATCGCTATTTGCATGTTGATCAACATTATTTAGCAAACCTACATACATATATACGGTCAAGATGATCGAGTCAGATAGAATACTTGAAGGAAAAAACCTGTAGAACAATTTAACAGTCTTAGTTGTAATATTTTTTGTCTATTATTTGTATTAAGAAACATGTTTTAAACTTTGCTGCGTTGTTATGTGTTGCTAAGTTATTAGGTGCCGTGTAGGTAATTAAGGGTTTAGGCGAACAAAAAAGTTGCATAACTAAGTGTATCCCAATGGATAGATAGGGATATAATTACGTGTTTGGTGTAAGCATAGTTTATTTGATTTTTATGTAAAGGAACTTGTAATGCCTTGGTGGCTGAATGGTATGGCATTACGGTTTGTCCCAAAATACGAGGGTTCGAGTCCCTCACATGGCGAAATTTTTATCGAGTTATACCCATCTCGGAAGAGATAAGTCGCGTATAGCAGATAGATTTATAACGCAAGTGTATGCCTTAAAATCAGGAGCGGGGCTTTGTGGGCAAAAATTTAGGCCTACTCTGGGGCGGTAAATCGCCTTAAATCGCCTAAAATCGCATTAAATCGCGGGTTAAAATGGTCAAATTTCTCTTAAATCGCCTAAAATCGCTTTAAATCGCCTAAAATCGCTTAAAATCATGGGCGTAATGGGTGGGTGGGGGACGAGGCGACCGCCCCCCCAGTTTCTGGCTGGGCGGTCGCCCCCTGGCTTTGTTGGGCAAACAAAGCCAGCCTGGCAATATTCGCTTCACAGTCGGGCAATATTGGTTTATTATAGAAATAAATGGGTCAAATTCTGTCAATTTTGTGGGAAATTCTGTCAATTATGTGGGAAATATGCTATCTAATAGGATTTTTTTGTAATCACTTCCCCCCCCCCCCAATCACTTCTTTCCAACCCCCTAATATTTTCCTTCCCGTACGCCCATGCTTAAAATCGCATTAACTCGCCAACATGCATTCTGTTTGATACATTCAGTCAATAATGTACTCAAGTTTATCAATTGCTGCTATTTTGCTGGCAAATCATGTATAATCCAGGTGTTTTGCAATCAAAAGTAATGCAACATGGATAAATCAAATAAGTGGATTAGGCTGACAATATTTAGTCACTCAATAGGCTCCGGTCGTTAATAAAAACAGAGCCTTTTTCTGCTTTATGCAGACTTTACAATAATTAGGCAATTCTGGGATATGAAAGACCCATAGATTCTATTACACTACCAGCAACAAAATTGAGTTACTGGTTAATTTCATTATTGGTGTAAAATGTGGAGGCTGGGCTACAATTTATATGGACTATGGTGGCTGGGTTACAAATTAATCTATAATATACATGGCTTCTCAAAGCCTAATTGCTGTTAAAACAACCGTAGGAGACTATGATAATGAGAGTCAATGAGTACGAGTATATAATAAGGTCATCCTGCAATTTGTGCACTGTTGCATGTAGATCGAGCACTGCATTGTATACAATGGTTGTACTTCGACATGTGCATGGTTATACTCTAGCTCCTAGTTATAATTATATAGGCTATCATACGAAAAACATACGTGAGGTTTAATATGAGCGAGATTTGCAAGTTTTGCAACTCTCATCTATTAAATTTTCCAGACCTGTATATAAAATAAACAGTAAAACAATGATTACATCGTACATACCATACAATCTTTGTTGTTGCTTGTTTGCAGAACACTTGACAAATTATCAGGTAAAAGACTTAGGGCCATTTAATGTACACCCCCCCCTGTGGACGAAGTCAATAAAATTTGAACCCCTAAGAAAAAAAGATCAAAGTGCCGACACAAACACCCCTCCAGAAATTAAGAAATTTTTGCCTTACCCCTCGAAAAAAACGCAAAGATCAAAGGATGCCGATGCACACAACCCCTCAGAAATGGCTTTTTCAACCCCCCTCAGAAATTTTCGTCCACAGGGGGGTGTGTATATTAAATGGAATGGCCCTTAAAACCACGATGTAGTGCGCGGTGTGCCATTTGTTTTAGTATTTTTTTTAAATAATTTAGAATTCCGACCATTTATATGCGATGTACTTCATGTAAATTAAACTTTACGGCATTACGCCGACAGTTTCCGAATGCGTGACAATACTGTTCAGTGATTCCACTTTCAAGGAAATTTCCTTTTTCAAGGAAATTTTGACCGAAAAAAGACGTTTCAAGGAAAAATCAAAGGCCTTCGAGGCCGACTCACGGATGAGATCAAATTAATTAAAGGGGGATATGATTTACAGCAGTTTTTTACAAATGGGAACCGTGCAAGGGCAAGGACATTATTTGGTAAAACACAACAAAATATAAAATGTTCCCGAACTGGGGCGAAGATCTTACAGGTTTAAACAGTTTAATTTTAACGACATCCTCGATTTTAACAATAAGAGACCGGTCATCATTTATGGAAGGGGGGGGGAGGGAAAAAATAAGGGGGGAGGGGGCATATGTAGAAATAAATGACTAGAAAGGAGGGGCTATTAAATTTTTTCAAGAAAATGACAGGAGGGGGGTTGCAATTAAACTTGAAGGAATTTGCTTAATGCTTAATAACCTGGTATCCATTTGGTTGTAAATGTTGCAACTAAATCATGGTCACTGATGTGAAATAGTCTGGATTCATCTTGTCTTGTGTGTGCTGTATGCAAATCAGTCTTTACGGATTGCAGACTAGTTAAATTGACAATGTATTATTACATCAGCTCTTGATGTGGTTAAATACATTTAAATTAAGCAGTTAACGGCGTTTGTATTATGCAGGCCACATCCGCTGAAGGGAGTCTGTGACGTCATATCGATCAAAGGGGGTTGTTTCATACCTTGTGATCAGTGTTTCAGGGTCTGGGTATTCATTCTGCCATTGTATGCTTTGCCCAGCTGCAGCAAGTTTTGCGCTTCGATACCTTTTCCCGACCCACCCACCCATGTTCATTCTAAAAGATTTTATCTGGTAGCTAGTATATGTCATTTTATTTTATATAATTTTAAATCTCACATAAAATAGGATGTATAGACCACTATACATTGTATTTCGCAGGTATGCCTTGGCAGAATTGTCATTGCTATCTCCTTTTGCTGCTAATTTTACTGATTGTTGCTCTCATTGTTGCCGCGCAGCTGCTATGGCAATACTTCGTACCATCAAGTCTAGTTGCAGCCTTAAACATGGTTACAATCGCCCAGACCAAATGGAAACCTGATTTTAGTGTTATATATAAAAATACTCCTTTTAATTATAATTTTCTGCTAATAAATATATATTTTTGGTCGACGTTAATATCTTGCCAGTTCCATATTCTTATTTAATAATTAATACTATAACGCCTGGGTATCCCCATTTGACGAGTAAAAATGAAAATGGGGGGGTCAAACTATAACGCCTGGGTATCCCCATTTGACGAGTAAAAATGAAAGTGGGGGGGGTCAAAGAAAAATATTCTAATATGCAGGGGGGCATCATTAAATTTCTGCCATTTAGGGGGGGGGGGCTTTCAATTTTAAAAATTTAGAAAAGAAAAAATTCCCCTCCCCCCCTTCCATAAATAATGACCTGTCCCTAACCAATATCAACAGTCTTGAAAAAACAATCTGATAGATTATTATAAAACTACACACCATCAAAGCAAATCTATATAAAAGTACAATAACCGTAGCTGTCAGGTGTGTATAGTGTTCAACAGAATAATTATAAGTATAAAGCTGTACCTAATACAGTCAGTATCAGTACATCCAATGACTGTGGCTTTCCGATATGTACAGTGTTAAACAGACTGACAATTTAAACATGATAACTATAATAAGTATAAAGCTGTACCCAATGTAATATATCAAATGACCATAGCTGTCCGATCTAGAGTGTTGAACAGGACAATTTAAACATGATAGCTATAAGTATAAAGCTGTAACCAATACAGTACATGCTGCATCAATGACCGTAGCTGTATGATGTACAGTGTACAGTGTTGAACAGAAAAATTTAAACAGAACTATAAAACAGCACCCTTATTGATACAACGGTGCTGCCTCAGTGTCCAATATTCTTTTTCTTTTTAAACCATTTATAATTGTTACCAAACTGTGAATAAACATAAATATCTACATTGAAAAGGGAATGGCTGCAAAAATTTCAATATCGGTCCCCCACACACCACTGTTCCTCATGTTGCTTGTGGCTATAAAATAATGATCTACTGAACTATTCATATATGGTCTAAGGACATGTTCTATACTGTTCATGTGATCCACTATTTTTTGTCTTAAAATCATGTGGTATGTTTGTCTACCGGTTAAAATATACGACAGTGCTCTAAATAAACAATTGCCATCCCCAGTAATCCGACAGAGTTTCGTTGGATTAACTAGTGGTTTTGATGTTTGTTTCGCTAATTTAAAAATAGATAAATAATTACGTCATTGAACAGACAAAGTCACGTGACAGAAAATAGCGGGAAATAAACACGTTGGTTTTAAGCTGTTTACTCGAGGTTTAACGTTCAGAAATAGGTTTATATTTGGTATATTGTAAAGTGATATAGGCCAAAGAAGTAAGTTCATGTTGTTTATCATAACTAATTTACTTTATTCAGTAGATAATTCTTGTATTTATACTTTTAGATCGAATATTACTACTACTACTATTATTATACGATATTTGGAAATTATTTGTGGTCACTTTACATACCGGTTTCTGATTCTGGCGAGCCATAAATTCGATTTCTAGCTGACCAGGGCTTAAAGGATATTCAGAAAATGACGGAGGTAACGAAGGAAGCGTTAAACGAAGCGAAAAAGAAGCGGAGATGTGCAAAATCGAGTGTTACAAGGGCAGGAAATGGCTTGGATTATTTATTGAAAAATGAGAGACCTATACCGGAAGTTGAGGAATCACTCGCTAATTTGGAAGATTTATACAAGAAATTGGTTGAAAAACACGACGAATATATTCAGTTGGTGGATGGCGATGAAGAATTTGCAACTGAGGAAGAATGGATTGAAGATTGTCAACAGAGGTTTATGCAGATAAGGATCAGAACAAAGGATTATTTAAAGGTCAAGTCACAAGGTCAGTTTGAAAGTGAAACAAACTCAGAAACAGGTTTAGTGCCCAATCAAACCGAGACAACTGTTAGTGACAATGGGCAGCAAGAGCATGACAGTATCCCTGGGTCTGGTCAAGGCCCATCCCACCAAGGTCAATCCCCAACCCACGAAGGTCAACCCCCAACCCATGAAGGTCAACCCCCAACCCATGAAGGTCAACCCCCATCCCACCAAGGTCAACCCCCATCCCACCAAGGTCAACCCCCATCCCACCAAGGTCAACCCCCATCCCACCAAGGTCAACCCCCATCCCACCAAGGTCAACCCCCAACCCACCAAGGTCAAGAACACAATAGTCCAAGTTCAAGTGAGGGTGCCCAAAGTATTTCAAATGTTCAACCTGTTTGTGGTTTCAAAATGGAGAAGCCAAAAATGCCTCGATTTAGTGGTGATGTCAGAGAGTACAGTATTTTTCGAGATGACTTTAAGCATGCTATTGAATCTAGATACACTAAACGAGATGCAATGACCTACCTTCGTGCATGCTTGCAGGGAAAACCCCTAGAGCTTATCAAAGGAATTGGTACAGATTATGATGGTGCATGGCAATATTTAGACTCAATCTATGGAGACCCCAGATATGTGTCGGACCAAGTAACCCAAGATCTGTCAAAGTTCCGACCCCTGAAAGAAGGAGAAGATTCACGCTTTTGTGATCTGGTGCATTTAGTAAAGCGTAGTTTCAATACGATGAAGGGAGTGGGAAAACCCCATGATATGGATAACAATCACATGTTATCACTAATAGAACAGAAAATGTGTGTGGAAGATAGAAAGATTTGGGCTCGTGAATTGGAAAGGAATGAAAAGCCAGCAAGCTTACAAGGTCTCATTGCTTGGATGGAGACGTAAATGAAGTCGAGGATGCGTGCAACTGCTCCACTAAGAAATCCGAGTCAGGGTTCGAGATATGTCAATCAGCTATCTGGAGGAAAACCACCAAAGTGTTGGATCTGCGACAATTCAACGCACTGGGTAGACCAGTGTGAAAAATTTAAGTCCATGAGTCCAGAGGACCGTTTGAAAACAGTAAGAGAAAACCACGCATGTTTCAGTTGTCTTAAGAAGGCCGGACGCGATCACAGAGCATCAAACTGTAGCAGAAGGAAGCAGTGTACACAGACAATAAGTGGCGTTCAATGTAAATATTATCATCATATTCTTTTGCATCCTTCAAATTCTGCAGCATCAGTGGGCGTAGCATCGGTAGAAAACAACACGGAAGCAATGCTGCCAGTTATAACAGTGAAGATATCTGGAAAGAACAATCGACACAAACAAGGGAACATTCTACTCGACTCTGGAGCACAAATAAGTCTGATTTGCACAAGTACAGCAAAGAATTTGGATTTAAAGGGAAAGGATGTTTCGATAACTATTAGAAAAGTGGGCGGTGAAGAAGAAATGTTGGCGACAAAAGTATATCAAGTTCCCATTACGTCATTGGAGTCTGGTGCGAAGTTCACAGTCAAAGCTGTTGGAATTCCACATATTAGCGATGACATTTCAAATATCAATATTGATGAAATGGTAAAAGGAATTGGAATTCCTGAAGTGAAAATTTACCGAGAATGTGGCCCAATCGATATGCTTATTGGGATTGATCACGCTTATATGCATACTGGAGATTCAAAGAAAGTCGGTAACGTTGTTGCGAGACATTCACCTCTTGGTTGGATTATTTTTGGAGCGATACCAGGCTTGCAGCAAACCAGTAGAATATTTCATGTCCAGTATACAAGACCTGTAGATCTCACTGACTTTTGGACGAGCGAAGCAATGGGAGTTAGTCAATCAAATATTGAAA
>CACRXK020016447.1:0-11358 GCA_902702795.2 Paramuricea clavata | reverse complement strand
CCCTCCTCCATTTCAATGTTGTAACATTGTTTAATTATAATTCAAATATGATTTTTTTTTGGTTTGTGCTGGTGTTGTGTACTCAGGTGAATATGATGTTTGCGATGTTACTCTGAGTGTATATCCACACCGGACGAGCTTGAAAAATATGCCCGGCCACGATGGGAATCGATTCCCACCGTGGCCGGACACATTTTTCAAGCTCGTCCGGTGTGGATATACACTCAGAGTAACATCACATTCCCACCGTGGCCGGGCATATTTTTCAAGCTCGTTCGGTGTGGATATACACTCAGAGTAACATCACAAACATTATAATTATGCATTAGATTTTGTTAGATGTTAGTTATGCATTAGATGTTAATTATGCATTAGATTTTGAATCAGCCAATGGACAGTTGTGGTTCTGCAGATGTCACATTACATTTGTTTTAGAAACTATATTGAAATTGGGGGAGGGGGAAGTGGATTCCGAAGCGGTCAACAGTATTTTGTGGACGATTGTAGAAAGTATCTAAAAATTCAAAACAAGCAAGAAATAGAAAAATTTAAACCTTCTGAAGCAGTTTCCGTCAATAAAAACAGCTGCATTTTGCAAAGTACTGGACAAATATCGTGTTCCCGCCAAAAATCGCGCGGGAATTTCTATAGCGCTCGCCACTAGCCCGGCAAAACGAGCCAACCCGTTTACGAGATTATCCCGCGGCTCATATGAACAGCTATAGGCCCTTATGTCTTTGCTATACCTATTGTTTTGTGCTATCTATAAATATTGCATTTAAGGCCTAAGTCCACGACGAGCGAAATGCGAAAAATTTCGCGTGAAACACACTTGTGCGAAAATTTTCTCTCGTAGTGATTTCCACAGTAGAGAAACATATCGCCAAAACACAAGCATTATTTGATTGGTTTCGCTATTTTGTCATCCAAAACACAAGCATTTGATTGGCTTCGCTACTTCCATTTCGCAACACTGAGAGTAGAAACGAATTCAACTACCCGGCGAAGAGAAATATTTCGCAGAGAAACATTCCAAAATCATGTTGCGCATGCGTTCAACGTTTTCGCGCGAAATTTTTCGCATTTCGCTCGTCGTGGAATTAGGCCTTTACCGCTATATTTTTTTGTCATTATCTACTGCGCCGCAGAGTATCAATATCTCATTTGTATATAATTATAAATCATGGCAAGTCATGTATCACCAACCTTTTCGAAGCCCGAGATAACATCGGCTCCCTCCTGGATAGTGGTAATCAAACAGACGTCGGATCTACTTACTGTACTTAGACATGTCTAAAGACTTCGATACTCCTACCTCCTCCGCAGGCCCTTTTCCGGGCAAATTTGCGGGCGGTGCAAATTTGCGGGCATTTTCCGAACCTGCCCGAAGTGCTCCCTGAGCGCCTGCGGAGGAGGTAGTCGATACTCGGTTAATCATGAGCTGCTACTCTCCAAACTAAGCAGGCTTGTACTTGGAGGTGGCCTACTACAATGGTTCCGGACCTCCGGTCCTACTTGTCTACTGGCGACAGCGCGTTACCGCCCTCGGTGCTACATCTAACACCTTACCTGTAACCTCTGGGGTTCCCCAAGGCTCCATGCTAGGTCCCATATTATTCCTCTTATATGTTCATGACCTGCCCGGTTTCGTCAAATCCAATCAAGTCGCTATGTTCGCAGATGATACGAAAATATTTAAGTCTAGTCGCATCAATCAACGATACGAAATTACTCCAACAGGACTTATCCAATTTAGAATCCTAGTCTTCGACTTCCGGTCTCCCCTTTAATCAAAGTAAATGTCGACGGTCGCTGTCTATCACTCGTAAAATGAAGCCAGTGGTGACTACATACAAGATGAAGGGTGACACTCTAGAAACAACAAAATCTGAACGGGATCTTGGCCAGTGCATTTTTTAAGGATTCTTCAGTGGTGGGGCAAAACTGCCAAAGGGCCCATTTTCCTTGCCCTCCCCCAGCATAGTATGCGATCGCCGAAGGTGTGATCAGAGTACCGCAGGCACGCAGTGCATTTTTTAAGGATTCTTCAGTGGTGGGGCAATACTGCCAAAGGGCCATTTTCCTTGCCCTCCCCGCAGGATAGTATGCGATCGCCGAAGGTGTGAGCCGAGTACCGCAAGCACGAGTTAGCTAGGGGGGTCATGCATCCCTCCAGGAAATTTTTAAAATTTGGATCTCTGAAATGGCATTTCCTGCATTCTGAGAACACATTTTAAAGAAATCTCAGCCTCTCAAAACAAAGTTTTAATGGTGCAATTTGTAATAAATTGCATGCTAAACATTCAAACACAATATATTTAGTTTAAGTATGCTCACCAAAAAATGTTGTTTTTTAAACTTCTTTTCAATGTTAAACTCATTTACTCAATACAGGTCCTAGGGCCCTGGCTTTGGGGCAATACGCCATTTTTTTCTTCAGTGGTGGGGCAGAGGCCCAGTGGGGCAAATGCCCTACCAGTCCATAGTATTAAAAACGCCTTGCAGGCACGAGTTAGCTCGGGGGAGCCACCTCGAAACTAACGGCCTATACGGAAATACGACATTCAGAGTAGACGGCCGGCCAAGTCATCAATTTGTACAACTGGATGGCAACTTTATGTTAGAAGCTGGTAACAGCCATTTTCTTATAGTTCAAGCCTTGGTGAACAAGACTATATGTGTTACCACTTCTGGTTTTTGCTTTATAGCCAAAAATTTGAGAATTTTTAAATTTTGCCTATTAAATTACTATGATCGGAAAAAATGTAAAATTTCATGTTCTCTTATACGAAAAATAAACTATACCATTAGAAAGAGCGTAAAAAACTATATATAAGACAATTAAGTGAGTTCTACGTTTTTCCAATCCTATTTCGAGTTTTTAATGTTAAAAAATGCAGAAATGACCAAATTAATGCTAATTAGTAGCCATTTTGCCAACTTTAACCATCTTTAATTCAAAATCGGCTTGAAAATCGCACTAGTCGCTTAATTATCTTATATATAGTTTTTTGCGATCTTTCTAGTGGTATAGTTTATTTTTTGTATAAGAGAACATGAAATTTTACATTTTTTGCCATCATAGTAATTTAATGGGCAAAATTTTAAAATTCTCAATTTTTTGGCTATAAAGCAAATATCAGAAGTGGTAACACACACAGTCTTATTCACCAAGGCTTGAACTATAAGAAAATGCCTGTTACCAGCTTCTAACATAAAGTTGCCATCAAACTCTATTTAGAGGCACTTTTTGCCACCTTGGCCGGCCGACTAGAGCGCTCGTGCTCAACTGAACAGTACGCATCAATTCGCATGCCGATAAGATGGCTAAGTAACATATTGTGAAGATAATTTGTTTTCATCAGTTGTTCAGTTTTACTATAGTTGTTGCTTGAAGTGTCTCAGCTATACTGTAGCCGTCCATTTAAAGAACAACGAAAGTAAATTAAACGGACATTATAGAAACACTCCCAACTCTTCTTTGTTGCAGATAAAACACAAGGAATGCGGAAGATTTCTTCAAATTGTCTTCATGTGGGAGGGAGATGGATAATTAATGTCACCAAAATGTGGGAGTCTCTCGCCAAAATCGAAAGACTTTGTAGGTCTAGATCTGTGTCATTTGATGTCAGGTTTCTGTATTATACGCCTGTGTTATCATTCCAAACGACATTCGAACATTTTAAGATTTAGGCCCAGGATGCACAGAATATACTCTTTTTGATACCTCAAAAGCAGGTTTGAAATACCACTAACCAAATTTATTTACAGTTTTGGGACAGCTTTCAGATTTTTTAATAATTTGCGTCACCTGACTGAGCTTGAGGCCATGCTTCAAGAGGCAATTTTGCTGCAACTTGCAATGCAATTTTCATGCCTTTATAGAAAACTATTCACACAAAATTGTCAACATGGTCATGACCCACGTTTCGCTCCGCCGATATTTTTCATTTTCATCACTTGGAGTAAAACCAAGGCCATATATATATTCTCTCAATTTCTCTGCGTTGCAAGTGCAGCAAAAATGCCTCCAATATTGCAATAACATGGTTTTTAAAATTTAAACTCATTTTAATATATGGGTGTATATCGTCTCTTTTATCACGCTAAGTCAGTCTCATATATTATATTTCGCGTACCTTCTGTGTTTGTATATCGCACGAAACTACAATATCTTGGACATAACTTTATTGTTGAGACTGTCTAGTAGTCTACGTAAAATTCGCATACCATGCACATATACGATAAATTCACGTTGCTCCTCCTAAGACCCCACTAGCTCCCCACCTCAATGTTACGCTGTGTCATGTTAAGCTTGTGTCGTTCACAAAGGGTTGAAAAGGATTATCTCCAAGATTGTAGATCGAGAACGAGGTACACGATGGTATACGAAAGTAAAGGTGTGGGAAGTCGGTCCAAATATATACTTGCTGCGTGCAAATGAAATCTGAAGGCAAGTGCATTGCATTCAGTCCAAGAATTAGAGTTGAATTTAACACTCCTATATAAGACCTGGTTACCACACCCGTGATTCCATTTTTATAAAAGCTAGATACCAAAGGCCGTTTTCCACTTAAATCGTAATGTAGCGTAGCATTTTCTTTTGTGTCGAAGTCATTAGGTTCCACTCTAGTGCTCAGGAAACAAAGAAATACGCTTCGATACGATACGGTTGAAGTGGAAAACGAACGGCCTTATTTTAATAAAGTATCGCGAAAAATACAGTTAAGCTGGATTTCCACTTGCAAGAAAAATTTCGCTGATTTCTCGAAACTTTTCGCTCAATTTCTTTTAATTGTCAGCGGTCAAGCATAGAACTGATTTATTCGGATGGTCACAATTCAAAAGAAATCAAGCGTAAATGCGTAATATTTCTCTGTAAGACTAAGTGGGAAATCCACCCTTACCGTTGTGGTATAGCCTGGATCTTCACCAGTGAACAAATTGAGCCGAAATAATTAAACGTGCTATTTTCGACCAAACTGCAATTCAATTGTTATATACCGTCATGCGAACATAAAAGGAAAGCATTTGGTATAAAGAGTGCGTAAAACTTGATGAAGGTGCGAAATGTATCGGAGTCGAACCACTCATTAAAGTCAGTTAAATCCAGTGATCTCTATATGTACTGGAGCGAGAACTTGAGTCGAAAAAAGTGAAGGCAATGATCGCGGAAATTGAAAAGCTATTGGACGTCAACCCAGTCTCATTCTATCGTGTTTGTCTGTGTCCGACAAGAAAGCTGCCAGGAGTGTGCCAAAATTTGTATTTTGATGACTGAAGTTCTTGCTTCAGATATACTAGAGCTCACTGGTTAAATCTAATCTGTGGCCGAACCATAATGAAACAACTATTTTTTAAAAATTGACTCTTTTATATCTCCAGGTCATATACTGGGCTAATTTTTGTGCACATATGTGTCAATCACCTTCTGTTGCATATTCCGTGGTTGTTTACCAAGCATCTTAGCCAGTGACGATATCGTTTTGTGCTTGTATCTTCATATCACCAATGATGTCATTGTTATTGGAAAAACCATTCACAGTGGATAAACCTGCTGACATTGTATCAGGTTCAGTTATATTCATCGACATTGATATTTCTTTGATAACATTTCCGCTGCCGCTACAACCCAGGTCTTTGAACGGCACTATCACTTCGCCAAAAACGTTGTGTCTGGAAACGCAGTCATAGCGATAAACCTCAAAACAAAGCACTTGGGAGCTCAACTCGGAATATTCAATATCAAAATGATATGTCTCGTTATAGTTGGGATTAAGCGTTCGTCGTTGAAGTTTCGAATTGAATGTTTGAAGTTTACTTGGTAGGAGACGTGTCTTTACAAACGAATCCATCGACATATTGTCAAACTCATCCGTAAAATCACGACCATGATGCAACTTCACTGTGAGAAGTGACCTATATTTAAATGTAAAGATATTTGCATGAGAACTTGAATGTTTTCTTGAACGGCATCCATTTGTTTTCAATCACTATAAAGTTTGCGGTAGGACGTTACAGGGCGGAATAGTGTACCACCGTGGGCCGTTGTGCGAAAAAGTGCTTAGAAAAGCAATTTCGTGGCAACCCCCTCATGGGGAATAGGTTTTCTGTGGTTCAATTTATAGTACCATAGATTCATAGTACCTAAAGCGCCTGGGTACGAGTCAGTGTCAGTCCGTCAGTCGGTGACTGTTTAGACACCTTTCGTTTTAGTGGCTATATATAATCTATATATTACATACTTTCCTTTTCCCATGTGGTAATCATAGCTGAAAGAAAACTTGAGACGACCTTTCCCGACGTCATCAGTCTACAAAACAAGGATCCCATTCTGTTAGAGCTGCCGCAGCTTTTTCCAGGAACTCGAATAAACTCGGTTCGTTGTTTTTGTTAGGGAGTACGTATACGTATATTTGATTTTGCAGCGTAAACATGCACGCGAAATAGACTGTAATAAAGAATGCTGCACTCTTTGATACCTAGAGCAAACTGCATGTGTTTATCATATTTTTCCACATATAAAAGCTATATCATCGGTCATTAAATGGATCAGTCACGTTAATTTATTTTAATAATAAGTATTATTATTTTTTGTAATTTAACACTGATTCGGTTATCTCGAACCCCGGCTAAATATTTTTCCCGTGGTCATTCGAGGTAATGGGGTTCTATACTGTACAGGCAGGCGTTTACAATTTCTCCAATCTGTCTGGAAGGCATGACCAAGTTGGTCATTGGATGGTGACATCACGTGATGACATCCAATCCAATTATGCGATCTCGGCTAATCACCGCACGTAATAAATATAAATGTATACCCACAAGGGCCTCGTCCATAAGATGTCCACGATCACTGCTGACCTTTGTTGCAAGTAGAGTAATTTGGGGCTTTGGGCTAGTTCTGAATAAAGACAACAACGGACAATAGCGAGCCTGAGCTTCTGTGGTCTTTATAACATTGAAAATTAACTTGATAATCAGAATGATTATAAAATCTTCGTACCTGTTTACAAACGACGGGTTGTTGGTATTCACCTGTTGTAGGTGCAAGAAATGGTCTGATGTCACGTTTTGGAAACCAATAACTTCTTGCCTTCTCACTCCGTTCACCTCTCTTTGTGGATTTGGCGATCTCATCTTTACCTTTGGGAGGAGTCCAAAGTCGTTTCTCTTTTAACTGTGGGCTATCATGGGATGTCAGGACGATTGATGGATATCTAACTTTTGTCTTCTTATCTTTCCATCGGTACAGTAGTAGAATGAGAAACGAACAAATAATGAAAGATACCACTCCTGCACATGCGTAAATGATGATTAACTTGAACGCCATTATGGCACGACCTTGCTACATTATCATGCGGTATGTCTGAAAAGGGAACATAAAAATGTTTTAGATACGTTTGGGTATATTTAGCTCCAACCGATAATAGTCCTTTTGCAGAAATTGATCACGTGACCCCGTTTTCCTGAAAACGAGAGCTGTGTCAAAATGAACCCTGGAAAACCTAGATACTCGTTTAAGCGCCTCCTCGATAGAGCGCCGCCCCCGATTAAGTGCCACATATGAGAGCAAAATTATTATAAGAGCGCCGCCCTCGAATAAGCGCCGCACTTAATATTAACAACGCGGCGCTTAATCGAAGCACCGTCTGAAAAATTATTTGCGATTACAGTATTTACTCGTTTAAGCGCCGCGGCGCTCTTTAAATTTTTAATGTTACGGGTGCGTATAAAATATTTTATTTGTAAGCGCTAATATGAAATATTAGCAACAATTTATCATAAAAAAACACTGAAATGCAGGAGAAAGATTGCCGGCTTCGTACCAAATAAAGGTTTTTTATTTCCGTGGTTGGGATTCTGTGAGCGCCTCAGAATTTTCCAAACCTTGTCCTCAGGGTTTTCTTATTTTCCCACGATGTACATTCAATATTAAAAGGAAAAACACTTATTAGCTAAAAGGCAATATTAGCCAAAACCACTCACTATACACTAATGAGTTTGGGTTGTGGTTTAAGGACTAGTTTTCTTATTTTCCCACGA
The DNA here is from genome assembly GCA_902702795.2 of Paramuricea clavata. NCBI lineage: Eukaryota > Metazoa > Cnidaria > Anthozoa > Malacalcyonacea > Plexauridae > Paramuricea > Paramuricea clavata. The sequence continues at coordinate 3,312 of CACRXK020016447.1, read as the reverse complement.
TGTACATTCAATATTAAAAGGAAAAACACTTATTAGCTAAAAGGCAATATTAGCCAAAACCACTCACTATACACTAATGAGTTTGGGTTGTGGTTTAAGGAGTATTATAGTCTATAGATTTGACTCTCCCACACAGACTACTGAGTGTACACACCTGCCAAGAAGAGCCCGCATGCAAGTTCATTTATTATGCAGGCATATATCAAGCGGTTTTCTACATGGCATTAAAGAGACACGAAGGGAGCGTTTCCAACATGATCTACACGATACGACTAGTCGTATACGATTCTGGCGTATGTACTTGAATAAATGCGTGTAAAGATGTCACATTTCAAACAATTCTTAGAAAAAAATAAGAAAAATCTCACTTGTAAGTCTGCTAAGAAGTTTTATATGAATAAATGCATTAATAGAAAGCTTTGAGCGCTGTTTAAAAACTTTTTCAGTGTAAATTTTAAGCTGGTTTTCAAGAATACATATTCATGTTGACGGATTGACCATGCTCTCGCATGCGTGGCTTTCAAGTAAAAAAATTTCCGGACATACCATTTTTCACTGACTTTCGAATTAATGTGCCGTAATTTGTTATCAAAATTTTTGCTATAACTATTCAGCACTTTTTAATCCGAGCCACTCAAATATTTTCGCTAATATAAGTACGAAAACAATTTGTCGATAAATCTGTTATTTTGCCGACAAGATGTTTTCAAGGGGGGTGGTGTCACAAAGTATATATGTCAATAAAATACTCGAAATTTCCATCTACAAAAACCCTTCTACATTCAGTTCTTATCTTGATATTTACACAGTTAAAACCTATAATCTATATTATAAAGAGTAACTCACTGCATGTAACTGCATCTGAAAGTATAACAACCCCATATGGCCATATACAGTTTCTGAGCGGACTTCTGAACTGATTAAGTGAACTTTAGTCTTTACCCTTTAGTCTTTATTGATTTTACTAATATTAATATATTAGAGTTTTCAGTATATGCATATAAATTATGTATAATATATATGAGATAGTGTTCGCTATTTTCCCTTTTGTCGTTTGAGCCGCTTACCCATCTGACGATCGATCTAGGATAAACGGCGAAATGTTAACAGTATATGTATATGTATATATAGTCTATATAGTCACAGAGTATATAAAAGGGTTTTGTAGGTAATAACATTTCGCCGAGTGTAAATTTTATAATTATAGTAATACATTTATTGGACCTAACCAGGGGTATAGTTGCATTTTTCGCAACTGCTCCTGGTATATAGCCATTTTAGGTTTAATAAATGTATAAAATTTACAATTGAAATTTCCCGCACCTACAAAACTGCCCTTCTACAGACTACAATGCATGAGTTCTATCGCGTGAGATGCCCAAAATTCTGATTATATTACCCAATATTATACCACCGGCCTAGCCCGCTGGGGACTTAAACATCCGGATGTTCTGTCCATGCCCTACTTAGCTATGATATAGTCTTTTAGTTTTATGAATCGGTATGTTGTTATAAACTGTACTAAACGTGTAAACGGGTATCACTTATTTAGTTAAGAAGTGACAGAGAAATTCGTTGATCGACAATAAAACGACTAAGCCATTAGGAAATTATAGTGTGGAATAAATATACAATTCTTCAAACCCGCATACGCATTAATAACAAAGACCACTTGTTGTATTGTATAGATATTTAGTACTAACCTTAGTGAAGCTTGAAATATTGACTATTTTATTTTAAGCGGTTCAGATCACCAATTTACATGACAATATATATACTGGTCTTGTTCGGTTCCCCTAGTGCTTCTCTTCTTGGCATCATATGACCGTTAGGACGCGTTGGATTGACGGTTGACTGTTTGTTCGAAGAATCCCCTTATCAGTCTCGACTTTTTTAAGAGGAATCCTATGAATGACCTTTACAGTCTACATGATTCTTTATAAGTGCCAAAGTTTCTTCAAACATTCAATGTTACTACTTACTACTTAGTTCAGACTATAGATTCATTTTAACATGATCAGAATTTTATGATCTTTGATTAAAGATTGTTAATATGCACTGATCAAATCAAATCTTAAAATTAACGGCTGTATTTTACAACTGTTTACATAAAGCTTTATATTATTAAGTTTAGCCATGCGAAAATCCGGCCTGTCATAACGCTAGCAATTTGCATACATGTGGTAAACCTTCACATATGGTGGTTAATTGAAGAATGCGATCGCGCTACATGCTACATGCCCATAATAGGCCTATAGCCTGCAAAGCAGGCGTTTTGATCAAACAAGAGAACGCGACCATAGACGTGACCTTGGTTATAGCTCTTCTTAATCATGTTCTTGTCCTCTGTCGAGGGATGAGGCGAAAATTTGGAGCTAAAAGTAAAAAATTCCCAGGGCAAAATTATAAAAATCTGCATTCTTTGCTGTTTTATATTCTCTTAAAAGTTACGTATTTCACATCACATCTTGAAAATTCCTTATATATTCCATTGAGCAGTAAACAAAAATTTCCATATTCCTAAACAAAGACTGGTGAAAGAATTCCCCACTCCAAAATTACACATCATCCTCCGATTGAAATATGATCTTATTCGGACTAGACTTGGATTTGATTGAAAGTTTCGACTTCACATTCTCGAGGTGGGTTGGGAAACGACTCGTATTTTTTAATTGACTTTAATTTAAGAAACATAAACATTGATACTGCACGTAATTTGGATTGGTTGCTAAATGCTAATTCTGATGTATAGTCGTCCAGTGTAAAGTGGCCACAGGTGCAAGTATGCACACCACTGAGTAATTTAAAACAAAACGTATCTTATCTATTAAACACAGGCTTGATGACCCTATATGCGTTCATCAAGATATGAACCATGTCAACCATTGCATTACTTATTCACGAGCTTGGTTGAAGGATGCAGCAACCAAAAATAGTTTCAACCACTAACTGAAAATACTCTCCGATGCAATTTTATTAGATTTAGATTAATTAGAATCATAGCCTATGGAAGGGAAGATGGCTGTGAAACTCATTAGAATAACAATATAACTCATTAGATAGCTTAAGATCTACGACGTCGACGTCAGCTAGGACGTCCGGGCTAAGCAGAGGACTGGGTCTAGGTGAAGGCTATTTCAGATACGGTAGAGCACCTAGTTCCCAGGCCTTTACTAGCGCGACCGCGAAATTCAATATGGCGCCAAGTTAGGAGTGGAGTTTATATTCTATAATTTCTATTGTTGTTTTATGATCTTTTTATTCTTTTTGGTTGGTAGTACTTATATTCTGATATGCCAGGTATCTTACTCT
>CACRXK020016445.1:0-11360 GCA_902702795.2 Paramuricea clavata | reverse complement strand
TTATTATGTTGCTCAAAGATAATGTCGAAGTGTAGCTAGCTATCTGTTATCACACAAACGCCAAGACTCCTCCGTGCGTTTCCGTGCGTGCGGTACAACTTGAATATCTAGGACGATATATGTACCAGACACTGGTATTGTACTTTATATAAATTATTTCATATTTTGTATATACAGTAATTTGCAACATGTATAATATTAGACCTTTCATTGACATTGGCATTGTCCATTGAGGGCTTTATTGAAGAATAATCCAGCTTCTTTAGACTTGTATAATGGATTAATGCCGCTGTGAGTTATCAATATTTAAATCAACTTTAATCTTTATCGTATACTGTAATCGACATTTTAGAAGTTTAGTCTGTTTTACCAAACAATACTGGAGGCAAACAACCTATCTATCAATGGAAACTTTAAAAGGTTTGTTACAGTAAAACGCATTAATATAAAGTGAGACTTCGTGTGCATATACAGTTTATGAATTATGTATATCCCTGATAAAACGTAGGACACTTTATACCAGATAAAATAAAAAATACTTTGCTAAACCTTTTCGGCTGTCATTCCTTTGCATTTAAGGGGAGAGGGTAAATGGCGATAGAATTTATAGGAGATGCTGTGCAATATTTTGGCTTCAACAGACAAGTACTCGTGCAGACAAAAAAGGAAATTCATGCAGTTTTGAATTGTCGTACGTCAGCTGTGCACTGTCGATTTCAAACAATTTTGTGCGTTATATTTTGTCTTCTTGGTGTTTAATATAAACGATGATAACCTTTTAAAAAAAAATCTAGAGCAATATGTCTATAAACAGTTTTAGAATCAATAGAATGGACATTCAATGTGTATTTGGCTTGTGTCCAAATGTGTCACGTTTAAGACCGGCAAGGCGCTAATCCTACGACCTATAAACAGTCGCTTTTGAGACATCTGTTTAAAAAAATTATACCATGTCCATATCAGAACAATTCATTGGCATATTATAAGCATATTATAAATATCAGAGCCAGACCAGAAACGTATGCGTGAAATAGAACTACGCCCGAACCGGTGAACCCCGAGAAAATAAAAATATTTCAAAGCGCACAGTCATACGTTCTCGTTGCTTGATTTCCTGAATTTTAGAGAAGAATCTGCATTTTAGCATGTTTGTATAATTTAAAAGCAAACAGAAACCAATTTAGCAAGTAGTTTGAGGTATATAGACCAATTGCGAAACTTAGTGGCCGCGCCTTAAACTGCACGAAAACGAGGCTTATTATGCAAAAACAAATCATTCTGCTATATTTTTATATGGCGAAAAATGAATTTCAGTGTTGGAGGCGCGTTTTTATGGTAATCTCTTCTTTTTTTTCAATATTTCTGTTTTGACTATGTAAATCTTTATTAAACTTGTTCATAGATTTAGTCTTACTTCAAATTTCATTGTTTTTCGCGGCCTGCGAGGCAATGTTTTGCTGTTTTTCGCCGTCCGATAAAAGAAGCAGATTATACCAGAGAAAGAATCAGGTATTTTCCGTCTGTTTTATTAATATATTTCAAAGAATAGGTTGTAACATTGATTAATTTTGTTTCAGTTGTAATATAATAGCAAGTTTTCGATTTTAACTTTAAAAATATGAAAAGTAAATGTCGGGCAAAATTTGTAGAAATTTTAAGTTATTATCCTTTGACAAAATCTTTTTTTCTCGCACAAGTCTAAAAAAATCTGGGTAGAAAGAGTTATATTTTAGTTTGTTTAGTTATACTGGCTATTTTATTTGCATCTTGATCAGATTTTAAAGTCTAGATTGATCTTTTCCATATGTTTGTTCCATCGCATGCTAAAACAACAACGAAATATCTCTCCAAAGCGGGTAAAAATATAGTGGAAAATCGATGTTTAGATAAATTTAACAAATATTTATATAACCTAGCACGAAATATTAAGAAAAGATCAAAGAGATTCAAGCAAAAACACTTTAAAAACCCTAAAATTCACTTTTCGCTATGTAAAAATATAGAAATTGTTTTGTTTTTGCATAATAAGCCTCCTTCTCGTGCAGTATGAAGGCGCGGCCACTAAGTTTCGCAATTGGTTTATATGATTCTTGAAGATGAATTAATGATTGTACAGAACGGCCACTCCTTGCAATCGAAGCATGGAAGTGGAAACATGTAATATGAGACTTGTCCATCCCCCTCTTGGGCTATCAATTTTCAATGGGTCACGTGACCAGCTTCGACCAGGGTCTTTGCTTCCCAAGAGCAAAGAGCCTGGGAACGAGGTTGTATAATATATTGTTTGTGTTTAAAGTATTGCCTGTACAGCTCTGTCAGAAACATTGGTGTTAGTAGCCAAAAAAGGTTTCATTAAAGGCCATGTAAAGTATGTAATGTAAACAAACCCTTTGTTTACATTCTGAACCCAGTGCTATATTATATATATATTATTCTGAATTTTTAACTCTTCTGGTTTGCTATGCTTGTAAATGAATACCGACCAGAGATTCAATTCAAGAAAGTTTGGAAGGTTTAAAATATTAATAACATTCCAACGGTCGGTTCCCGACCATTGGAAGATAGGCCTGCATAATGCATGCGCAGAACAGACTTTACATGGTCTTTAACAATGCAATAGCAGTATGTACTACATACAGTATGTAATAATATGAAACCGTCTAAACAATTTATACAATGGTTCCACTAAAACTGGTAAATAAATGATTGTCAACTATTCCACAGTCTTGCTGTGCTGAGTGGTTATATAGTAATACTACCTGAAAAAAACAAGCAGAAACTCGACATTGGCTACTAACTCTTGACGAAGGCCCTTCACTCGAAACATCAAATTTCTGCTTGTTTTTTTCAGGTAGTACTATTAATATATAAATAGCAGATGTTCATTCTTGTAATGGACAACTGAGTGTGCAACAATTAACAATTGTATTTGAGGTCCAATGCTCAACAAAAACAACTTTACTTTTTCAGAATATGGTTACTAAAACCAAATTTTAGGTTTATTAGTAAACTATCATATAACTTCATACATCCTTAACAATTTCAGGACTGCCAAAAGTAGTGATGCAGGCAAAAGCCCAGCTCAAAAGGGGCCTCCAAAGCACAAAAAGTTGTGTCAGTGCCAGATAATATGCAGTAAAGTGTAATATATTGTAAAACACCTCTTCTCCCATTTAATAATTATGATATCATAGGGATCCCTGGGAAAACTTAATTAATGATCATGATGTCATATGGTTCCCCTGGAAAGGTTTTGCTCTGGGCCCTGCACAACCTCCCAGTGGTACCATAAAATAAATTGCAAGTTCTGAAAAAATTTTATTGATTTCAATAATGTGTCATTCTACACATCAACCTATATCAAGCAATACAAGCATGAAAGTATAAATGATATTACACTTATTCAAGCAGGACATTGTTATTAATCAGGCCAGGTGTGATTCTTGATTCTTTAACCTAAGTACTTTTTATCACATAACTAATAAGCAATGTCTGCATTAAATGCGTCAACAAGTGCACAGCACAGTTGGGTAAAAAGAAACAGCTAGGTAAACCAAATTGTATAAATATTTCTCTCCTGGCGAAACAGTAGAAACCTGGGAACTTCGATCACTTCAACTGTAATTTTTAGCTCAAAATTCCTAGTTTGGATAAGATTATTTCGGTATTAGAGAATGATTGCAATTTAATAGACCTTATGCATAATTACGTCACAAGGCTTGATGCCCGCGAGGAATGCTGGTCTTAGTAGTCATCGCTCGGAAAAACTAAACGATTCAAAATGGCCACTATCGAAATTTTCCCGGGCGATGCCTACTAAGATAAGCATTCCTGATTCTTCGCGGATATCTAACCATGTGACGTCATTATGCATAAGCTAGGTCCAATGGCGATTATATGTAATTGAGAATTACATAACAAGGTCAGTTACTTCCAACAAAAGAAGTCTCGCATTGTGAGAGCGATCAAATTTCATGGAGCTGTTGTTATTTCAAGTTATATAAAAATATATTTGATAAAGTACATAAACATACTTATATAAGCTAAGCTATTACAAAAAAGATACCTCACCTAGTTACGGCATGCAACCATGCATATCAAATTACTTAACAACATGAATATATAATATTCTACATCCTCCCTTTCATGATAAATTAATAACTATGAATTCCTCGTATTTGGGATTAGGTTTAGATATACGCCCACCAGTTTTGCTCTGGAACTTTCAACAGATGTCTCCTGTTCCTGCCGTATTCTTGGCTTTACGATCTTACCACGAATGATCTCGGTTTTGTTAAGCAGCACGCACTACGAAACCAAGTTGGTTATAACCTTCAGATGTGTGCATTCGAACTACATCACCACTTTCCAACTTTTGTTGCTATCGCCTTTGATTGAGACGATCTTTAACCAACAAGCCATTAAAAATTGTTGACATTTCAACAAATCACCAGGACAAAGAATCGTAGATTTCAATCTTCTCGACATCAATCTTTGCGCAGGCGATCCAAGTCCAAGGTACATCTGCATGCATGCAGGAGGTGTTGCAGTGGTAAAGTAAGTTCACTCAAACGCGGAACAAACTTAGAAAGGTAGCGTACCATACCAAGAAATCACTGTAAATCTTTCACATTTTCCGGTGTGTGCATGCATCTATACGATTGCACGAACCTCTTCTAGATGTGGCTTTAATCTAATGTGGCATTTGTGCCACTTGAGCTTCAGGTTGATTTCTCGAATTCTATCTAGGATTTTCAGGAGATTTTCATCGTGCTCCGCTTCAGTAGACCCCCGAACTTGGATATCATCCACGATGACCTTACACGGATAGTCTTCCAAAAGGTGATCCATCGTCTTCTGGAAAACTTCCGATGCTGACTTGATGCCAAAGGGTAGACGATTTCAGCAATGATTCGTAATCTAGAGGGATCTGTCAAAACCACTTGAGGCATCGAGGACTATGAAAAAATTTTACTTTGCATTTGGAATTGGGCCGCTATCTCCTCACTCGTTCTCATTGGATAATGCTGTCGTCGAATCGCACGATTAAGTGAGATCTTTTGGGTCGATACATAATCTGATTTCATCTTTTCCTTTCTTCTTTACAGCTACACAAGAGGACACCTAACTCGTTGGTTCGGTGACCGGTTTTGTCACGCCTATTTTAACCATTCTTTCCAGCTCCGTCTTGGTGGTCGAATAACGGGTTTCTCTTCAGGATCAGTAGCTTCATGTGATACTCCACAGGAAGTTTACCAAGACCTGTGCCAAAAATATCCTTGTTGCATGACCTGATTAAAGGTATTTCTAAGCGTAATAGTAATTATATAAATGTTAACTGGTGTATAAACTACTTTAACTAACTAAAAACAATGTTCTGTTATTTATACATGTATAATATATCAAATATGAAAGATATATCATTACATGACAGAACAAATACCAAAATTTAGCAAAGGATTAGAAAGAGTATAACATAAAAAAGGGAAAGGAAAGTTATGTAATATATAGAAACTTGTGACTTCTGGTTGAAGGGCTGTTGTCTCTGATATAAAAATATTTCGAAATATGTTTCGAAAATAGATCTGTTATCGCAGGGTCATTCAATGACATAAGATCACTAAATAATTTTCTTTTTAATAGAATTTCCCCTTTTGAGTGAAATTTTGATCTAGACGAGTCTGGACAAGAATTTCATCACAGCTTGAAAGAGCATCACACAATTAGTAATTTTCTGAAGTTTCGTTGCGAAATGTTGTAAAATGCGGATAATATAGCCTTGCGAAGTTTGCCGTTTTTCAGTCATTTTGCATTACACACAGGAAATTGATAATCAGATGATCAAACTGATTATCAATTTCTCGTTTGTAATGCAAAATGACTGAAAAACGGCAAACTTCGCAAGGCTATATTATCCGCATTTTACAACATTTCAAAGACACACGCAAAACATATACCTCTATAAGTGCGATTTCGCAACGAAACTTCGGAATATTACTAATTTTGTGATGCTCTTTCAAGCTGTGATGAATTTTTTTGTCCAGGCATATCCAGATCAAAATTTCACTCATAAGGGGAAAGGTCTATTCATCAGTGACGCTCATTTGGAAATAGTCTTTTAGGATGTTGTGCGAGTTATTTCGCAAATCCTCGTATTTTTCACATTCAAATGAAAAATGAAATTCATCTTCAACTGCACGTTTATTGCAGTATTTACACAGTCTTTCCTCACGAGGTACATCGCTATAATGACCGAACTCAATTTCTAGTTTATGATTACTTATACGAAATTTTGAGAACAGTCTTCTTTGATTAGGTTCGTTAATGCTTTTTAGATATTCTTCTAAGTTATAGTGTTTTTAAAATGTAGAATGAAATGGCAATTTACTAGAGTTTTTAATTTGATGTTTCCAAAATGATATGTAGTTATCTTTAATGGTTTTTACAAAATCGTGTATGTTTGTATCCTGGACAAATTTTTCAATACTATTGTATCTTTGATATCAGGATGAAACTTTTTAATAATGCTTCCAGGATAAGAATAGAATGAATCTTTACCGTTTGAGAAATGTCTTATTGATAGGTAAAGAGTTTGTTTCGCTATACTTGCATGTATCTGGTAATTGACTAAGGTGGTTAATGTAAGAAAATAATCTTTTGAATATCGGGATTAATAGAGGGAGTTTACCTAATTCACGCCTACTAGCAATATTGCTCGCTTTCCTGTTCACACCTAAATAGAGATTGCAAAATTTCAGATGTGTTTTCTCAGTACTAGTTCTGTCCCATTTAGTGAAATCGTTGTTAGCATAGGCTTCCCAAACCTCAGAATTATAAAGCAAGATTGGAGAGATTATGCTATCAAAGATTTCTATGGCAAGTTTTGGTGTAAGTTTCTGAAAATCAAGATTTTTCCGTATTTTAAATAAGGCATGCATGCATATAGCCTTTTCACTCAGTTACTGAGTCGCAACTGAAAATTTAGTGTTAGGAGTTAGTTTTAGACCGAAATAAGTGTATTCGCTTGTGATATCAATACGTTTATCTCCCAAGAAAAAGTCGAGTGTTTGTGGACTGCGAGAGGTCCCTCCTTTCCGCGGGTTTAGACTTCCGGGCATGTGAAAGGAAAGGAGGGACTGCAGACAACACATCAAGAAATAAAATCCGCGTTGCCCACGCAACACAAAATTCCCATTGGTCGAAATCGATACGTATGCCTGTCAATCAAATCTGATATTTAGTAATTATGCTATAAATAATTTCCAGACTGAATGTTGATTTTATACAGGGTGTGTCAAAATAGAAGTAATCGAACTTCAGCGCGCTATTGTGTCTGAATTACTGCGTATGAACGAATTTTTTTTCATCTTCGGAAAGATCAGGCTTTTAGCTGTTGAATGATATGTTCTTCATGCCAAATGGATAAAAAATAAGCAAGTACGAGTCCAATAAAATGCAAGTCAGAATCGCATATTTTCACCGTTGTATTCGGTACTTTAAATGTTATATTGATGAATTTCACTTCAGGAAACTATACCTACACATTCATTAATATTATTACATGTAAGTAGGAATAAATCTAAGTGTGATCTAAGCTACGACAAGTTTGTGATTAATTGCTTTTTATTTTGTTATGCACTGCTTTATTAAATTATATACAGAGGTGAAAATATGCTATTCTGACTAACATTTTTTATCGGACTCGTACTTGCTTATTTTTTCTCCACTTGGCATGAAAAACATGTCATTCAACAGCTAAAAGCCTGATCATTTCGAATATGAAAATATTTGTTCACACGCCGAGTAATTCAGATACAGTAGCGCGCTGAAGTTCGATTATCTTTTTTTATACACCCTATAAATAAACATGACATTAACGGTTCCTATTGGATATAGATTTAATTGAATATAAGTAATGTTTATGCAAAGGCGGAGCTAATTTGACAAGAGCGAAAAGTGGGCGCATTTCGTTTCTTGATGTGTTGTCGGCGGTTCCTCCTTTCTCCGAGGGACTACTCGCGGTCTAAGTGTTTGTAGTTTAGAGTGTTTTTGTAGAATCGTAACTTTGTTTTTTTTTCAAATTAATATTCATAGCCATATTTTGCTCCATTCATTGAGGGAGTCTAAAAAATTTTGGAGCTAGACCAGATTTGGATCTTGATAGCGGTAAGACAAGATCATCCGCATATAGTAGACTACTTAGTCTCGTTCCATTTGGTAAAAGAAATGGGTCTGGGTTTACTTTTTCAAATAGATTAGGAAGTTCGTTTATATATAGATTAAACAGAAGCGGGCTTAAAACACAACCTTGGCGTACACCTCGATTGTAAGAAAAGAAGTGTGTTCTATGACCCGATACTTTCACTGCACACTGAGCATATTAGAGTACAGATCCTTTATCAGATCATAGAAACATCCCAGAGGAGGTTGGACAGCAAGCCGCAAAGCATCGTGAGTATTGAGCGCCTAATTCCACGCGTGACTTTATTGACTGTTGACTGTCGAGGAGTGATTGAACATCTCTCTGAATAAACCAATATTGAAGCTTTCGAACGACAAGAGTGTCAGGCTGCGATACTTTGTGAAAAGAAACAGCATATATGTTATTGCTGTATTTTACTATATCAAGTTTACCTTTTTTAAATTGCATGAGATTTGCTGTCATTTTAGCTTTATAAATAACCCAACTGAGAAAAGGAATTGTGTTTAATTTTATGTTCCCAATAGCGAGGCTCTTCCTTCTAAGTTGGATGGCGTTAAATCTCCGTGTATCATCAACGTGAAAACAAGCTCAGTATTTAAGCTTGGTATACTACAATGCATTACAGTTATCGTGTTATTTTATAGTCAAATTTGCGCTTTGTTGTTTTTATTCTTGTACTGTAATTTTATAAATACACTGTACAAAATTATGGCGTCATATTTGTGTTTATAATGTCTCTAGTTTGACCCTATTGTGTGTGTATTTGTACTGCGTCACTGTGATACATATGTACATGTTTTGAGTTAATAAACGAATTGTTTAATAAATTTTTGCTGAAGTATGACGCCTGTTTGTATGGATATATTTTTACATATATGTGCATATTGGTTCTCAGATTTGTCTGAAGGTATATTGTTATTCAGTTATTTGTTTGTATTGTTTTATAAATTTTGTAATGTAATTTGTCTTATAATCGATGCAATTTGTTTTATAATCATGAGTATGATGCCTGTTTGTATCTAGTTGTGGATAGTTGTGAAAATATAGTTTTAGAGGTTACATGTTTGTCAATTTTAGAGATGACAATGTATCAAATAATAATTTTCTTCTTATGATTTGGTAAAAAGATATTTACTTGAGTGGTTGGCTGGTCTTGAGCTTGTTCAGGATGGATATAATAATGAAAGAGGTGATCAAGGTGATAGGGAAGAAAGTGATGACGTTTAAGTGAGAAGATGAAAGTGATGAGGAAGAAATCGCCCACGCTGTACCATTCGAGTGCATCGGTGCTGCTCGTGAGAAAAACTACCAACATCATTTGGAAAATTAAGGCATAATACCTCACTCTTTATGAATAAGATAAAACAATGAATGTAAGAATATGGCCAGCCCCATTGAATCCAAGGGACCCAAGTGCAATAAGCGATTCCAGCATTTAGGTTATTTTATTAAAATTTTTCAGCATAATCAGCAATATAATACCTTACTTCCTGGCGCCATCCCCCTCCCCTGCACGCATAAATTACAAGCTAGCTGGAATTGCCTATTGACTAGACTATGCAACTGGATGGACAACATGTTGGTTATATTGCTTTTGAACTATGCAAGTATTGGCACTCACTAATTGATGCAGATGTCGTGGATGTCTATTGTCTATATTCTGCAGTGTATCAAGTGTAGGGTTTACTTCCCAAAATAGGATTTTATCCAAGATTTTTTATTTTGTTTAAAGGAGGGGTGAAAACATTTCTAGTGGGGTGCAAGCAGCACCACTGAGTGACCTTTTTACAGGGGTTAGGCGTAAGGGTTAAAGATTTTTTAAGCAAAATTTTAGTGGGGTTAAACACTTTATAAGAGGGTTAGAGAGATTCTAAGGAGGGGGAGTTCTTTAACCCCCCAGTAAATCCGCTCATGATTTTATCCAACGGAGACTCAAGTGGTAGGATAAAGCATGAGTGTATGTTGACAGATGTTTTTTAAATAATAAATAGCAACTAGCTATGTTTAGCAAATAATTAGTGCATTTATTTCAAATGGCTAACTTTTTTTGTTTTTTTTCCAGCATTTGTAAACAAACCATATGTTATAAATGATAGCTGGGTATATCTAATTAAAACAATCTGTCATGTACACTCATGCAAATAAGACTGAGTACATAAACAACTGCAAAAATGTATTTTAGTAAATGAATAATTTATCCACACAGTTGACCTACTTTGTGAGTATTTTTCCGATTAAAATTGATGCTATCTTCCAGTACAGCAAACCCCTCAGTATGAGGATTATCAGCTGGATGCAACAATAAAACAAGAAGATGTCTATTTATATATTTATTAAATTGATCCGAGATCCCAACAATAACATGCCACTGCACTTAGGGAGTGGTCATTATTTATGGGGAGGCGGTTGGTAAATGGGAGGGGGGTGCAAACGAAGTTTTACCCTTATAAATAGGGGGGGGTCAAAAAAGTTTTAATTTAAAGCAGAGAAAGGGATGGGGGTCAAAAAGGTTTTTGAACTTAAATACCATGTCTAGAGTTCTGATTTTTATAATCACAAATAGCAAAAAAAAAGACTCTGAAAATGCCATTTCCAATGATCTAGAGACTCAAAATTTTCAAATTTTCCCTGTTCGGCGTCAACCATGGTAGCGGCTCATGGGAGTGGGGCCACTAAGTTTAACAAGCTTCCTACACTTGAGTGACCCAGTTGTGGTATTTACATAAACATACCATGCAAGTGCACGTAACTGATCAGATTCGGTCTACCAAATACAGAAACATTTTCCCCAGACCACCCCCTACTAGTAGCTACAATACCACACCGAATTTTTTGTCACCAATAACCATTTGTCATCTCTCCACACTCAGTATAGTATGGTACATTTTTGTAGAAGCCCCCCCCCCCCCAGACAAGTTCTTAAAAAAAGCCCTTTTTTCAAATCATTTCGCTGTATGAAGACGGGCCATGGGTTAGGGTTATTATCGGACAAATTGCAGTAATAACACATAATATATATTTTTTAATCATATATGGTTGAATCATATTCACCAGCGTAAAACATCATGAGCTAGATTAAATAGATTGTCCTAATATCTAACTTTACCTGCAATGCACACCTGTTTCATTGCTGTTAATTTTTCAATCTACACTGAGG
>CACRXK020016444.1:0-11363 GCA_902702795.2 Paramuricea clavata | reverse complement strand
GCTTTTATCTTAATAATGTGTTAACACAAAATGCGGGCAGACAATCTAGTTTCAATGAAAGGTTAAAACCTTTTAAGTCCAACACACTCCCATTGACAAACAAAATCACCATGCAGGGGTTGATTGTTCGAAAGCCGATAAGTTAACCTTTGATTAAGCAAACTTCCTAACAGTTTGTTTATAAATTTGGAAATATTTCTTTAGACATCTTGTCTGGATCAGTACCATAGGAGTTTTCTTTTCATAATTTTAAAACAAAAAGATACTGTATGTAGAAATACATAAATTTTAACTACGGGTTAGGGTTAATCCGGCTATGCAGGCCTTAAAATATCGGTCGGTCATGGACATTGTCCGACCCATTAGTGAAATTGTCCGACGTAGAGAGGAAACCACCAGACATTCTGTCCGACCAAAGTGAAATTGAGGTTTGTTTGTCCGACCTGAGTGTATTTGTGTCCGACCGAAACGTACCCTATCCCAGGACTAGAGGCTTGTATGTTAAATGGAAAATCAGAGTACCATAGACCTTATTCATAAATCGTGACGAGGCCTCGTATCCTAGGAAGCGGGGAAAACGCGGGGAAGCTCTGCAGCTTAATGGGTTAAATTAGGGTATGTAAGTGCTAATGGTAACTGAGACATGCACACACAGTCTGTTAATCCATCACAACATCACATCTTAATGGGTTCATGGAATACCGTAAATCTCGGACTATAAACCCTGGGCTATATATTTGGTGGGCTTATACAAAGGGGGGGGGGTTACAGTATATAGGAGGGATAGAGCTTATACATGGACATTCAATCTTTTGTGTTAGTATAATAAACAAGTCAGTCATAAACAGGAAAATAAACACATAGTAATAATGCACTTTGATTAATTAACAATGTTTTGTCGTTGACTTAAGCTATAAAGACAATGTTTTTAAATATTGTTCTCTGATATATTAACCCATTGAGCCACAACGCACCCCAGTGCGCTCTACTTTTTTTTCACTTGCCTAACGCCAAACGATTTTACTCGTCAATGGGAAAACTCTGCAGCTTAATGGGTTGACCAAAAAATTTGACAATGTCTCTGGTAAACCCATCAAGCTGCAATGCACCCCAGTGTGCCTTACTTATTTTTTTACTTGTCTTATGCCAGACAATTTTACTTGTCAATGGGGAAGCTCCACAGCTTAATGGGTTAATTAAAAGACAATGTCAATGTTGAATAACGTAGTGGGCTACTGGGCTTATATTCGGGGCGGGGGGCTGAGTTGTATAGGTTTTCATTGACTGGTGCATAACACCTCTAACAGTGAAATAGATTTTTTCATTGATTGAAGAATTTGGACATAAAAAACCTAGATATATAAAAATTAGAAACTTATGAAAGTAGCAGTTGATTTGAAACAAGTGGTTACATTTTCTCAAACCATGTTTAGCTGGGACATGTGTACTTGAGCATATGATGATTGAGTAGATGCCAAGCTATATTTATACTTTATACCAGAAACATTGTTATCTGGTAGTCTGTCATATATTCATATACACAAATATTAGTTGCCCTTTATACAACAAACATAATTTAATATAAAGTCAAATGTAAGCCTTCTATAAAACTAATATATCATCTTTTTAATTCAAATATTGTCGCGGCAAATTCAAATTTTAAACATGAACACATGCTCAAAATTCATGAATGAAGATAGCGAATATTTACTTTCAAAACTGCTCCATTATACATATAACATAACAATATGCTTACCTGAATGTTATTCAGTCATGCTCGCTGTTACCTCTTCGTTCAAATCATTCGTCGTCGCTTAAAAAAAGCGAATTTTTCGAACCATAAATTCAGAATGAAGGCTTGAAAAATATGGCGTAATGGCGGTGTGAATAAATGACGCTATCCCGGGAAGCTTTGCGCGCGTAGTACGAAAACTAGGCACCAGTCTGTAAAATCGCGCTCATCGTGAGAATTTTCGTTTCTTTCGATCCGAAGAGCTTCAAAAGGCCAGTTACCGGCTATATTTCAGATATTAATGGTGTGCTAAAGACAGATTAATCTCTTAGAAAATAAATAGTCCCAGTAATGCTCTTACTACATGCGAAAGAATAAAATACTACACAACAAATATCAAACGGTTATTAGACACGTAAAACTTGATATCGCCGGCAAAGTCGATATCGCCATTTACATCTACTGTATATATCCGAAAAACATATTATAGCATACATTACCGTGATTGATGACTGGATTTATTGTATGTTACTAAAAAGCATTTTTCAGTACACACCGTGCACGCGTGTTTTCCAAAATCGGCGTAGGGTGTGTTATCTAACACACCAAGATGTGTTTTTGCAAATTAGTATGAGGTGTGTTCTCGAACACACCAAGGTGTGTTTTCATTCAAAAGGTGTGTTATTGAACACACCTTATATGCATCAAAGGTGTGTACGAAAAGGTGTGTAAAATACAGGTGTGTTTCTTAGCACACCTAGGTGTGTTTTGTTACACACCATGGTGTGTTTTCTAACACATCATGGTGTGTTTTCTAACACACAAAGGTGTGTTTTCTAAAATTGTATAGGAAGGTGTGTAAAATGTACACACCTTGGTGTGTAATTAAACACACCTTGGTGTGTAATTAAACACACCTTGGTGTGTAATTGAACACACCTGTTTTTAGAGTGTTTATTGAAGGAAATAATATTGCTTTTTGCAAATACACATCACCGTATCAACGCTACTATTTTGTTACGTTTTGTTCCAAAAATGTTGCATGTCTCTGGGGAGTTGCTTAATTGTTATGTCTTATGGAGTTGTATGGTTTGATTGTGTTTCATATAATTCTCAGTTTACTCCATGAACTTGCCAAGATTAAGAAACGGCAAAAGAGTTTGGGTGTTCTTAACAAGATTTCAGAACGTTGCAGAAGTTAGAAGAGCTTCACAATTCCGTTGTGACAGCATGCCCTAATTCAGAACTACGAACGATCCAATGACGATCCTTCGCGATGCAGTGGTCTCATGAAATAAGGAAACGTATTCGTGCTAGGAACACACGCGAATTTCGGACGAATGAATCTTGCTTGTATTTTGTAGATATAATAATACTTTGTTTCATAATAAACAATTTGTCAAGTGTCATTTATTTACTGGTAATAGTGCATGTTTCAGTCGGGCAAATCTTGATTAATATTTGATACGCCGATTTTTGCATATTTCAGACACATCCAGAAATATCCTCCCGAATTTAAAGATTAATATCTCCGTGAATTTTTAAGTGAAATACAACTGTAATATATCAAAGTCTAAGTTAGTCCTTCCTCTATTTGATGCAAGTTATTTCTCTTTAAAAGCTATACTTGTTTAGATGTTATTACGAATCAAACAGGAGTACTTTTTTTTGGGCCACCCGGTATAATTTTTACCCTTTATATATCCGAAACATCAAAAGTTTGGTTATGCTAACACATATCTTTCATTTTCCACAGAATACACACATACGTCTTCTTGGAGAGTATGGAAGCATATACATTTGATGATTTATCTATGCTTCAACAGGATTTCTTTCATCGCAAAACAAACAGTTCGCACCGTCCATTACAGAACATATTGTGTCATAATGCACAGGAATCTTCATATCGATTTGTTAACCCGGAAATTAATTATATGAACCAAGTTATACACGAGTATTATTCTCCAGATCAATATATGTACCTCGCTGATTCTTCTAAAACTCATTGTTTTATGGCTCTTGAAGTTGACCTTGTTGAAGCATTGCTGCATGAAATCTATCATGGTATGGAATTTTTGAGTAAAAAAGATATCATAGATTCTGGGGATGGGACTTTCCACATTAAAATATCTAAAATATGGGGCCACTTCTGTTTTTATTTTATATCAATGATTTACCGAACTGTTTACAACACTCTACAGCACGTATGTTCGCCGACGATACTAACATTACAGTGTCCGGTAAATCAATTAAGGAAGCTGAGGTGGCCGTTAATGCTGATCTCAATAATATCAGAGAATGGCTTCTATCAAACAGGCTTTTAAAATGGCTTCTATCAACCGCGTGTTTTTATTGGGGATGAACCAATTAAAGGGGTTCAAGTTACAAAAACTCTTGGAGTCAAAATTGATCAATTTTTAACTTGGGACAGTCATATTGACCAAATTTAAAAAAAAATCTTCTGGAATAAGTGCCATGAAAAAGATAAAGGATTTCACTAATTCTGATACTTTGAAGTCAGTCTATTATGGTCTTGTCCAACCCCATTTCGACTACTGTTGTGAAGTTTGGAATTCCATTAATAGAGGCCAGTCTGAACGACTACAAAAACTTCACAACAGATGTGCTAGAATTATAATGAACTTTAAAGATGAGCCTGGGCAATCTCAACTGGCCCTCGATCAATTAGGGTGGATAAGCTTGGAAGAAAGGCGAAAACATATTATGGCCCGTTTCATGTTTAAGATTGTCAATAATTTGGCATCATCGAGGTTCTCATCAATGTTCCAGAATTCTAACCATATCCACAGTTATAATTTACGAGGTTCAAATTCGTCTCTCTTTCTGCCACGACCAAATACCAAGTATGGCAGAAAATGTTTTCGATATAGTGGGGTTAAAATCTGTAATAGCATTCCTGAACAAGTAAGAAACAGCGAATCTTTAAATTCTTTCAATAGAAATATTTCCTCTGTTAGTCTGACGAATTAGCTATTTGACTTTTGTATACCATTTGTTTTGTAATATGTATTTGTATTCGTAGTTCTTAATATCCTTAGTGATTTTGTATTTTATATATTTTTGTTACATAATTTATCTACGCCCCACTTGGAAAGCAGCTCCGGTTGAAGTGGCCAGCGTAGTCAAATAAAGTTTTATCTTATCTTATAGATTCGGGTTTAAGCCAAAATGTTCCAACGACATTAGATGATTTGCCAACCATACCAGACGTAGACCTAGCAACGACTAAAGAATGTTATAAAAGTGGATACCCCGTGGATCAGACGGGATTAGACTGTTTTGATGATACTTTTGGAGATTATTGTATCATGTTGTGTGAGGAATTTGGGGATAAAGACTGCAACAGAACGATGTCCAAGTCTGTGGCCCCTAGCGGCCAGGTGCAGAAAACACTAAAAAACAAGGAAGTACCGCTTTTATTGACTTCTCCCTACAAAGACGAAGTCGCTGAGATACTCAAAGATGCATTAGAGGACGGAAATTTTGGAGTGGTCCCATTTACCAATGATGATAAGAAGAATAATACATCATGTAAGGCCAGTAAGGGTATATATGAATTACCAGATCTCGAGTCACAATGCAATTTAAGTCGACACATAAGAACAGAGGAAACGTTTGTGAAAGCCGAGGGTAACAAACCTCAGGGTATGAAGCGATCAGGTTTAAAACGAGTACGTGAAGAAGAAAAAGACGAAAGGTACTGGAAACGAAGAATGAAGAATAATGCAGCAGCGAAAAAGTGCCGGGAAGCAAGGAACAATCGTTATACTTTGATGAAGGAACGAATCAAGGAACTTGAAATTGAAAATGCTGAGAAGAGCGAACATATAAGAACTCTTAAACAGAAAGTATTACAGTATGAAGAGAAATAAATGTGTTCTATATTGATTGCTAGCGGCAATATACAGTAGTTAAAAAACTCATTAATAATTCATGAGGAAAATACAAAAGAAATCACTGCCGTATCGGTGATTTTATATGTGATGAAAAATCATGTTCGTTAATTAATATAAACTTTAGCCTTGATTTTCTTGTAATTTATTCAATTAAATGTGACATTACTTAAATTTCGTGTTTAATTTATTCGCTTATGCTCTTATATCGAGGAGACAGCCTTCTGAACTGATTTTCCTGCCCTGGTGACTAGCGTGCAACACCCGCGCAAACCTCGTATACCTATAACTATATATATATATATATATATATATATATATATATATATATATATATATATATATATATATATATATATATATATATATATATATATATATCGTATACCTATAACTATATATATATATATTCTGAGTGTAGATTGCCCGATTTCTCAGTTGATTGCCCGATTTCTAACTAGATTGCTCGATTTCTAAGTAGATTGCTTGATTTTTCACTAGAATCTGCCCGTTTTTTAAGTACTGTAGAATCTGCCCGATTTTTAAGTAATCTGCTCGATTGAAAATGATTAGGTGCTCCAACCCCCTCCCCTCTCCCTAGCCCCTCCCTCCTACACCTTGCTAACCCTCTCCCTAGCCCCTCCCTCCTACACCTTGCTTACAAGATAGCTGCGGATTGAAAGGCTAGGCTAGCTCCCGACGAAGGGCTTTCGCTCGAGACGTCGAGGTTCCGCTTATATTTTTAAGTTAGTTGTGTCTCTCAATCCGTAGCCGTCTTTATGTTGGGCATTTCCTGTGCTAAAATTATTTCTTAATTCCCACCGCTAGCAGTTGGTAAATGTTTTTTTTATATAGGACGGAACGGTACCAGAGGAGACGGTTAAATTTGGCCATGAAACGATGTACCTCTATACGTGGGCACAAAGAAGACAGTATGCTGCATTTAAGGATCTTCTTGGTCCTGGAATAAATTTACATTTGAAGGTATAGAAATTTCTCTTTGTATAATTTTGTGGGTTATAGTCTAAAAAAACGAATCTCTTAAGACTTCTTAGTCCCAGATAAAATAATTAATTTTTTAATCGAAGATATGGGTTCCTTACTCTAATTTTCGGAACTTGTGATTACAAATAGCGCCACCACGTCTACAGCTTGACGTTTGTATGTACGATTTCACAACCATGCATCCGTTTGATTTCCAGTAAATAGTGTACTGTCAAATTACTCATTTTTATTGGCTGAGAGCATGCAGTGCAGTTTTGTTGTTATATATACAGGTCTTCAGTAGAATTGAAGAAGATGGTCGCATGAGGACAATGTTATCATCAAAATAATTTGGAAAGAGCCCAGCCCAAAATATATTTAAAAATATTTTTATACAGATTTAAGCAAGGTGTCATAACGGCAGGTGCATGTATGCATGCTGACTTAGTTAGAGGGGTGTTCATATGACGTCGCAGCAGTTAAGGGCCGGGTTCTTTGCGACTTATGACCGTTGCCCTGATTGCAACACTTTCCATATTTTTGACTTTCCTAGTTACAGCATAGTTTTGCGCTTCATTAGGCTGTCACTTCGTTTCACAACACAAATTCAAAGCAATGTTGAGGCTGTTCTAAAGCCATATATAGAAAGGATGAATTGTGAAACTTCAAGTTCCACCCTGTCCTCCCCACAAGCAGAGGAACAGACACCCCAGACCCATGCAAGCTGATTAGGTAAACTCAAATTTCTCTGCATATTACGGACCCAGCACAAAGTCCTGAAAATTTTGCATATATTTAAAACAATTATACTGGCTTACTGTATATCGTTGACGTTACTTTTAGGAGAATCAATTATTAAGGGAAATCTTCGAGCTAGGCCCACCTGTTAAAGTTGATGCTGGTGCCAATGGGAAAGCATCGAGAGATCGAAGGGTAAGTATATGCGATACATAGAATATACATCTTACAGTAGAAGACTATCGATGATCACATATTGTATCTTGATAATTTGTAATAATCGTATGGACCACAGACCATGATTCTACTATGATTAGGCTATACTAAGGCCCGGTTTAGACGCCGTACCTTTCATGAGCCGAACCTAATTCATATTTAGTCGACTAAAATAAACGTTTATTTAATTTTGATTCAAACAGGCGAACTTTTCATGAGCCGTACTTAATTAACTGCGCCTCTTCCCTTCAATTCCTCGGGCGTGTGACGTTCATAACAACAAAAATGGCGGTAGTTTTGAAATCTAATATCATACGATCTTCGTAGATTAAACAGCTATGCAAACCAAGCCTGGACGGAAAAGGGTTATTTTCATAAGAAAATTGCTTGCGAAGAACAAAACAAGAAGAAAATTCATAATATCTTGATAGCCACTGTTACTTTGAGAGGAATAGTGTTGCGAACTGCCATGTTTTACTGCCATAATGCATTCGATGTTGCGGTACACATTAATGCATTCTTATTTTGTTGCCCTTTGAATGTGATACAGGTAGCCATGTTGTCAAATGATTCCCGCGTGGTGCTAATTTTCCCGCGCGCGAGGACGAGAACAAAAGAGAACAATAGAAATATGCACATTTTACTATTATCATAATTTACGCATTTGGTACGGCTCATCACAAGCACGGCTGTATGAATCAACCCGTGCTTTAGCCGTGAAACACGTTTGAATCTAGCCTGCGTGTCAGGCTAGCCTGAACCAGGCGAACTTTTTAATTCGGCCGTGCATGCTTAATATAAAGTACAGTGCTTATCCGTGCATGCTTAATATAAAGTACATATGCATTGCTTATGAATTAAGTACAGAGCCATTCTCATGTACTTAATTCAGTAAATTAAGTTCGGCTCATGAAAAGTATGGCGTCTAAACCGGCTCTAACACTGTATTAGATTATTCATAACCTGCATGAGTTCTTGCAAACGAAGCAATATGAGTGTTGGTTTGAGTGAAGCTGATACAGTAAATAACATTTCCGGCTAATTAAATTTAAGAACAAAAAATGCAATTTACTTTAGTTCCTTTGTTACAATCAAGGCCAGAATCGATTTGGACACTCAGTTAATTTTGAAAAAGGTGTATAATATTGATGAAACGTATCTTTATGCCCACACCCCTACTTGCCTTCCCCAATGTTGGTTCTTATGGTGATGTCCACATTGTAACAATTGGTTGGGGGAGAGGGGGATTTATGGAAGCCAACACTACTGGACGCATATATTTATGAGTCGTCCAGGCGCCGGTTGTTTAAAAGGCGGTTAGCTTAACACTGGGTTAATGTGAAATTCAAAGCATACTTCCCAGTAGCTTGTTTATAAAATTGGAAATATTTTTTCAGAAATCTTGTCTCGATCATCGGAAGTTTAATTTTCTAAAAAATTTCGAAATAAACAGTCGTACATATATACATAAACCAAAGCAATGGGTTCAATTTAACCTACGGTTAGCGCTAATCCTTCTTTCAATAACAGACCCCTGGGACCGGTTGTTCAAAAGCCGATTAGCTTAACCCCAGGTTTACCTAAAATTCAAAGCAAACTTCCCAACAGCTTGTGTATAAATTTGGAAATATTGCGTTAGAAATCTTATCTGGATCAGTAGGAGTTGTCTTCTCTGACGTTTTGAAATAAACAGACGTGCAGAAATACATAAACCAAAGCAGCGAGTTAAATTTTAACCATGTAGGGTTAGCGCTAATCCAGCTTTGAACACCCCCCCCCCCAGATGATTTTGGCCTAGCCCTAGAGTTTAGTTTTTGTTGTAGTTCAGTTTTAATGTAGTCAATTTGATTTTTACTTTCCAGAAAATGTATAACATCGCAACATCGAAAGCAAGAACGATATCTCGTGGTAAACATCGTGATAAGCGAAGTTTCGTTCACTAAGTTTTAGAAATCATATATGTAGTACTGAAATTATGCACAATTTCTATGCAAAATCCACTAGGAATATTTTATTTAGTTTAAAAGTAACTTATAACTACAATTTGGTATCAGATGTCGTACTTGTGTACAATACACCATAATTTAATACGGTGTCTCGTAAAATTAATTTTTAACCTACTTTTTAACCAAATTTTGCTGTGTTTATTATGTCGCAATTTTGCCATGATCAACGCACGCGTATAAGCTGTGTACAGTGCCAATTTGTGTTTTACGAGCCGGAACCAAAAGTCGAGGATTTGAACTTTAAAACATGCTGAGTTGGACATAAGCACAGACAATCTGATATCTTTATGCTTTATATTTAATCTATGTTTCAAAGTGCTTCAAATGCAATTATATTTAATACAATGAAAATTATTTTAGGGTGAGGCTGGTTCAGGGTAAAAACCAAAAACGTCTGAGAAAACCCCGATTTTTCTGACTTATGTCAAAATACACTACAGTTAGATTAAACGTCACGGAACACCTTCAAGACTTTTGTTTTAAAATTGTATTAATGGTATAGTACTACCTTAATATGCGGTAAGCCAACGTTAGGTGCACTATTTTCCCACGTTTTTAACGGTCGTTTGAAAGTTGGAGGTTTCGTCAGAAAACGTCATGAACTAGCACCGTGATTTTGACAAGGGGCCATTTTGTTTCAATATTTCTGAGTGGCAAACAGTTCTTTCCGAATTTTTTCGGGGTTTTTGCCTAGAACAACATCGGCTGAATCGGGTTTTTGCCGGTTTATCGATTAACCGCCTCACTTTAATATTTTACATTCTTACATTCTTCGTCTATAGGTTCGCTTTCAATCTTAGACACATCAACATTTTCGAAAGCGCCGCTGAACGTCATTTTGCTAGTCCCGTTATTTCTTTATTGTTAGGCATACCGCTCAGGAATGAGAGCGACATATGTCACCAGATTAATTTAACTGAATTTTTTTATTATAAATAATGATATACAACAGGTTGAAATTTATTAATTTAAGCAACATGTTAAAGGTTACATGTTAGTATGAGGTAAATGGATCACATGATATCAAAGTTGCGAAAATGCAACTATATTGCCCTCTGGCATGAGCTCCATATATGTCTAGAGCGAGAACTCGAGTCCAAAAAGTGAAGACAAAATCGCGGAAATTGAAGAGATGTTGAACGTCAGTTCCAGTCCCTTTCTATTGTTTTTGTCTGCGCGGTTAACACGAAGCTGACAAGGAGTGTGCCGAAATTTCGTATTTTGACATCGATTTCAACAATTTGAACTGATAACTTGGTTAGCGATACGGTCCGTTGGAATTAGCTGGGGAAAATGATAGAACTATTTACGACCTTCATAGCTATTTGACGTCAATTTCCGCCATCTTGGCTTCACTTTTCTCATAGGCTCAAATGACTTTTCTCATATGCTCAAATGACTTTTCTCATATGCTCAAATGACTTTTCTCATAGGCTCAAATGACTTTTCTCATAGGCTCAAATGACTTTTCTCATAGGCTCAAATGACTTTTCTCATAGGCTCAAATGACTTTTCTCATAGGCTCAAATGACTTTTCTCATACGCTCAAATGACTTTTCTCATAGGCTCAAATGACTTTTCTCAGAGGCCGAATGACTTTTCTCATAGGCTCAAATGACTTTTCTCATAGGCTCAAATGACTTTTCTCAGAGGCCGAATGACTTTTCTCATAGGCTCAAATGACTTTTCTCAGAGGCCGAATGACTTTTCTCATAGGCTTAAATGACTTTTCTCATAGGCTCAAATGACTTTTCTCAGAGGCCGAATGACTTT
>CACRXK020016443.1:0-11364 GCA_902702795.2 Paramuricea clavata | reverse complement strand
TTTATATATATATATATATATATATATATATATATATATATATATATATATATATATATATATATATATATATATATATACCGGGTGTCCCAAAAAAAAGTAGTACTCCGGTTTGATTTATAATAACTTCTAAACAAGTACAGCTATCAAACAGAAATAACTTGCATTAAATAGAGAAAGGACTAACTTAGATTTTGATATATTACAGTTGTATTTTACTTAAACATTCACTGAGATATTAATGTTCAAAATCGGGAGCATATTTTGAGATGTGTCTAAAATCAGCGAAAATCGGCATATCAAATATTAACTCCAGCGTTTGTTTGCTTAATGACATATCATGCTAACTTGTATTTCAGTAAATTGTCGTTAGTTTTGTAAGGGATATGGCGCAGATTTAGACATTCTAACATGCATGTAAGTTTTAGCTGATTGTTTCCTGAAATATTGAATGTTCGGAATTATGCAAGTATTTAATAGGTCTTTACAAACTAAAAGGTACATGAAAAACCATATATGCAAGGCAGGCGCTTAAATTTTTGTTAAATAGCCTAATTTTTTAATGTTTTTCATGGGTTCATTAACAAAACAGAGTTATTATTTCTCGGTTAGAGCAGGATTTCTTTAATGAAGCAAATAATATTGCTTTTTGCAAATACACATCACAGTATCAACGCTACTATTTTGTTACGTTTTGTTCCAAAAATGTTGGATGTCTCTGGGGAGTTGCTTGTTATGTCTTATGAAGTTGTATGGTTAGATTGTGTTTCATTCTCAGTTTATTCTGAACTTAACAAGATTAAGAAAAAGCAAAAGAGTTTGAGTGTTCTTAACAAGATTTCAGAACTTTGCAGAAGTTAGAAGAGCTTCACAATTCCATTGTAACAGCATGCCCTAATTCAGAACTACGAACGATATCCATGACGATCCTTAATTCGCGATGCAGTGGTCTCATGAAATAAGGAAACGTATTCGTCTAAGGAACACACGCGGATTTCGGACGAATAAATCTTGCTTGTATTTTGTAGTTAATAATACTTTGTTTCAAAATATACAATTTGTCAAGTGTCATTCATTTAATGGTAAAAGTGCATGTTTCAATTGGGCAAATTTTGATTAATATTTGATACGCCGTTTTTTGCATATTTCAGACACATCCAAAAATATGCTCCCGATTTTAAACATTAATATCTCCGTGAATTTTTAAGTGAAATACAACTGTAATACCAAAATCTAAGTTAGACCTTCCTTTTAGAAGTTATTACGAATCAAACCGGAGTACTTTTTTTTGGGACACCCGGTATATATATATATATATATATATATATATATATATATATATATATATATATATATATATATATATATATATATATATATATATATATATATATATATATATATATATAGTATATATATATATACACTGTTAATTTCAAGGAGTTATTTTAACTCCACCATAGGAGTTAAAACTACTCAACTCGGGAGAGTAAAAATTGTGGAGTAAAATCTACTCCCAAAATAGAGTTAAAACTACTCCACTTCGGCGCGCATTCTACAGTTTACTCCATCAGGAGTCAATTTAACTCCGCTGGAGGAGTAAACTAAACTCGCGTTTAGGAGTAGAAATTATGGAGTAATTTGTACTCCTTAATTTTACTCCAGGGGTCGTTTCAACTCCAAAAAAAGAGTAAAATTGTTCTGGATCTGGAGTAAATTATTACAATATATAATTAATGTGCCTGAGAATCCAAGAGTTTTTCTGCTGGAGGCTATACTCTATTAAAGTATTGAATACAGTCAGATGCGAAAAGCACGAAGTTCGAGATATAAAGTCTTTTTTTATAATTTTCCGTTTTTGGTTACTCGAATGTTGCTAAGTCAGATTGATGCCATTGATGTATTATACTGTATATCGGCTTCCGTCGCACGCGGCGATCGAATGTAGCCAGAAATTGTCAGCGAGTCATCTATATTTTTTTATTTGCTGCCTAAATCTGTAATTGGAGCGTGTGGAATGTTCTGCTGCTGAATTCTGCTGAATATAATTTGCGACAAGTGGAAGTTCCAGATTTTCAACCAATTAGCATGTTTAGAATATATCACGTGTTGTAGTAATTTGATCTGGTTCACACAAAGACCAAGCGCCAAGTTCAATCCTTCGGGAGCAAACATTCAAATGTGAATGATATTTATTCAAATTTTCTACTTATAAAGTTGCAAAGACCTAATAAGATACATGGAATTTGTTTTCAAAGGTATGTTTATTGTGTATTTACTTACTTGTGTGCGGAAAGTTACTTGATATACTGTATAGTTATATTTTTAAATCGAAGACGAAGGCCTGTATTTTAGTCGCTTCGCCGCCGGTTTGCCGATCTAGACGTTCAGTTTTAATTTTCGATTAATTTGTATTAGCAGAAGTCCATAAGTCTAATCTACAGTCTCTACTTATTTGTGTTGTTAGCCCCGTTTACACGAGCAAATTTTATTTGACAAATTTCATTTCATCAAAAGCATTTGTTCAAATAAATTTGTCACAAATTTATCATCTACACGAGCAAAATATCTCTGACATATGAAATTTGTCAAATAAAATTTGCTCGTGTAAACGGGGCTTTATTTGCGTGATATACATGTATGTTGTATTTCGTGTTAAATATGTATACTTTAATTAATATATATGTGATCTGTTTGAAATGCAGTCACATTTGACAGCATTGCAATAGCCCATCTAATATTACCCAGTGTATGGCTTGTATGGTAGCCCTCCTATCGGCTATCAGTCAGCCTAAAACATGTGTAAGGGGCTGCTTATATAGAGGCGAGCCACCCAGGTAACCTGGCTATAGCTCGCTTTCCCTGGATGAATGTCTGGTTACATGAGCCTCTTTAGATGGGCAGGCTTGCCAAAACAAATCACCCAGACTGAGTTATATAGTACAAGCACATTTCCCAATAAAGTGAACCAACAAGTGATCAATCACTCATACTTTTGCAGACAGTCTCGAAATGTATAAACTGACAAAAAACAATCACAGAGATCTTTTTACCCAGCTGGGCCCAGGGGTAATACCGTGCCAAATCGTGGGTGATTGTATATAATTTATATGGAAAATCCTAGCTTGGCATTAGCAAGATTTTGGGACAATGAATTTTGGGTCAATTATGCACTTCTATTTTAAACACCCTTTACCAGAAAAGTTGTATTCATTTGGATGATGTTAGTTCAATTGCATGCTTACATTAAATGAGTAAAAGCATTTGGATTTTGTATTTCTTGCTTTGTATGTATGCAAACAACCAAAAATAGCAAATTCATTGTCAATCAATCAATAATTTTTATTTTGTGTGTGTTGGTGTTATGTACTCAGGTGAATATATGATGTTTGTGATGTTACTGTGAGTGTGCATCCACACCGGGCAAGCTGAAAAGTTAGCTTGGCCACGGTCACAGGTTCGATTCCCACTGTGGCCAAGCTAACTTTTCAGCTTGCCCAGTGTGGATGCACACTCAGTGAGAGTCAGTGGCGTAGCCAGCCCGACAATTTAGTCCCGCTATGCAAATTCAAAATTATTATCATATTTATTTATTTCTCTAGAAATTTATTGTTTTCACAGTCAATGAACATGAAAATATTTGCATAGCGGGACCAAATAGTCGGGCTGGCTACGCTACTGGTGAGAGTAACATCACAAACATCATATATTCACCTGAGTACATGACACCAACACACACAAAATAATCGTATCATTGAATACCCCTGTACACTGATATCGAAGGAACTAGACTCAGTTCCAAAATATCATCAACTCAAACAGACTTGACCATGTAGCTCAGTTGGCAGAGCATTGGACTAGTATCCCAAAGGCCGCAGGTTCGATTCCCACCATGCCCAAACTAACTTTTCAGCTTGGCCGGTGTGGATGCACACTCAGAGTAACATCACAAACATCAATCAATAATTTGCTGCTGTTATATATCAACCTTATATATTTTTTTCTTACTAGGGATTCTCATTAATATATGGATTTAACAAAAGCTTCCCAGGAGAAGCCAAGTTGTCAAAACAAGTGGTATTATATGTAATCATTAATGGCATTCTAAGAACTTCATGGTCTATTTGGAAAATGTTATTCTTTTGCTGGAGAGCATTTTTGTGAATTACCAAACCATGCAAGGGATGGAGTTGCCGACTTGTGGTATACAGCTTGTTTTGTACTAAATTTTTACTAATGGACTTGCTTGACATGTTTGATTGAGAAGTGACACTACATACTACATACATTTAATACATGCAGTATATTTTACTTGTAAAGATTCTACATTGAACAGAATATTAACCCTTTACTGTCGTTCCAATTGAAGTGTTGCTAAAATATTGATTCAATACATTACCTCGGGCTGACCAATTCATTTCATCAAGTTCCTCGAGATATTCATACACTTCCTAGTATAATTGTAAACTTCCTGTTGAATAGTTTGAATGCACCAATCACCTTTGTTGTTTGTGCAACTAACCAATCATAAATAGAAAGGAAGTGACTAGAAATGATCAAATACTTGGAATTAGCTCTTTCACAGGAAGTGTATGAATATCTCGAGGAACTTGATCAAATGAATTGGTCAGCCCGAGGTAATGTATTGAATCAATATTTGAGCAACACTTCAATTGGAACGACAGTAAGTGGCAATTTGCTTTACTTTTTTATTTTTTCTGTCAAATGTGGTCAGACAATTTTTGCTCATTAAGGAGAGAGTGCTGCCACTTAATGGGTTAAGCTTTTCTGTAAATGTAAATTTTTTGAACGATAACTATGTAATAGCCGGTACTGTGCTGGGAATGGAACCTGCTGCCCTACAGGTGATTCTGATCAGCTTTTTAACCGTCAAAGGTCCTGAAGCCCTAAGAGTCCATCGCCCTGACAGTCGATCAAGCTCTACTGTAACCAAGAGTTCATGTATATAATACTAGTGTCATCCTGGGCCTGCAGTTTATTTAATACACTACCAATGACACCACCATGGTATACATACAACAACTTGTGGTTACCTCTTGGCAAAAGGGCTCTTTAGGTCAGAGGGCTGCGGTAGAATTGCAGGGCTGCAGGTTCAATTCATGCTGACAGGCTTGTAATTGTATTGCACATGTATTCATGATATCATTCTAATCATGTATTCATGATATCATTCTAATCAATTTAGAACTTCATTAAAATATTATAGGGCATAAGAGTATTTCATTATATTATGCTACAGCAAATTGTATTTCCTGCTATAATATACCTTACTTGTAGGGATAATAAATTATTTTGACTCGAAAAATGTCTTTATTGATTTCTAAAGTTAGTTGAAGACTTCTTTACTGCGATATATAGAAGTCATTTTGTCTCCAAAGGAGTCGAATTGACCCCAAAAGTGGAGTAAATAAAAAAGGTACAGAACGACTCCGTTTTTGGAGTAAATTTTACTCCTTTATTTACTCCATTTTTGGTGTAAATTTTACTCCTTAAGTAGAGTTGTTTTTACTCTTTGAGGAGTAAAAACAACTCTACTTATGGAGTAAAATTTGCTCCAAAAATGGAGTAAATAAGGGAGTAAAATTTACTCCAAAAAAGGAGTCGTTCTGTACCTTTTTTATTTACTCCACTTTTGGAGTCAATTTGACTCCTCGAAATTAACAGTGTATATATATATATATATATATATATATATATATATATATATATATATATATATATATATATATATATATATATATATATATATATATATATATATATATATATATATATATATATATATATATATATATATATATATATATTCTACCTGATCTGAGTGAAAGATTTTGTGGTTTGAGACTATTTTTACACAGTGCTATATAGGCGAATTTGGAACCACACGACGGCACGAAAACTGACGGTGACGGGTGACCCCAGTTTACACAGGACTATAATTCTAGACTATAATAAATTATTAGATTTGGAATTACCTGTTTTGTTAAGATCAAATTGTGATCCCATTTCGGTTGCTGTTTTGTAGAGGTTAGAAAATATTTTGGCCTCTCTTCCTTTACTTTCGTTCCATTACGATCTGAAAATGAGAACAGTCTGTGTGACTTGAATTGCTAATGCATATATATGCCAAATTTTAATGCAAACAGAGT
This sequence comes from Paramuricea clavata, assembly GCA_902702795.2. NCBI lineage: Eukaryota > Metazoa > Cnidaria > Anthozoa > Malacalcyonacea > Plexauridae > Paramuricea > Paramuricea clavata. The sequence goes on along the minus strand of CACRXK020016443.1, from coordinate 5,194 downwards.
AATATGGAAGCACAACAACATTGTCTGAAGAATGTAGCACATATTAATATTGATCCTGGTGCATCACCTGTACCAAGCTACGTACATTTCTAGTTGAAACAACTGTAAAGTTCTATTACGCCTTTATCTCCCTTCCCGAAGCTCAAGGCCTGTTACTTCCTACTTTTTTTTTGGATGGAGATTATTGGAAAGGGGGAGGGGTTAATAGGGAGGGGTTAATAGAGAGGGTGGTTAATTTTACTGTCATGCATCAACGTGAAATTCCAATTAATAAATCTAACTAATATGTACACATGTGATTCTTTATTGTGAGGGCGTTACTTAATGTTTTTCGTTTGGAAGGTGAGGGGGGGGGGGCGAGGGGTAGTAGGGAGTGGCATATTTTGCAAGGGGAGTTAATAGGGGATTTGTGGTATTTAACTGTTCAGGCCGAACATCCCGCATCAGATAATCTGCGTTGCCTATAAATAAGGAGTGAAAACGTCTGACGGAAATTATGTCTAGTCAGCTGCCATGGTTTGTATCTGAACTACAGTACCTGAAAGGATTAAAAACAATTCGACGTTTCGAGCAAAGAGCTATTGGGCTTAACCTTCTCACCGAGTACGTACGAATTAAGGTGGACATTTTCTCGATCTTTTTGAGACACACTCATGCTAAATTAATATGGTAGAATTCTATCCACAAGGTACAATGCCATGTATGCGCTTGAGGTATAAACACATGTGGGTACAATGTACAATGCCATGTATGCGCTTGAGGTATAAACACATATCTCTACGCTTGAGGTATAAACACATGTGTATATATAGTTGGCTATACTCACCTAAGCAACTGAAACCAGTATGAGCACTAATACTTTTCCTTTGTAATTCCAAGTTCCTGGGATCGCGAGGATATGACGTCACGAATGGAGGTTTCCCTTTACTTCTGATTCCACTGTCCTATAAAAATATTCATAATTTTGCAATTTTCTTCAACAACTAAGGGACGGACCATTTGATTTTTCATGGGGGGGGGGGGCGCATTTTTGAGAGTGCTCGATTTTTTTTTGGACCTCACCGACTCCGCACGATATTTTTTTATCGAATCTTGCCGCGTGCACGATATTTTTTTAAATTTTTACTATAGCGTTAATACAATAATAACCACGTATGGTTATATTCCGGTTGAAGAATGTATTTGAATATACAACATATAACCACAAAATAGGAAAGTATAGCAGAAGTGTAACCCACAAAAATTTCGCTCACGCCATCCTGGCTAGTACAGCCGGAAGTTTTTATCAGGTTTTGATAGGTACAAAGTGCCGGTTGTACTAGCCAGGATGGCGTGATTGATGATCGGACGAATCGCTTGTAAAAACGCGGACAAATACTTGCTTGAGTGAGACTTCTGGTATACCTTCCTATTCTATGATATAACTATCACAGCCCATTTTATACTTGGCCAATTTTATACTTGGCCCATTTTATACGGGGCTATGGTCTACGAAATGTAGACCATAGTCCCAATCAAAATTGGATCAAGTGTATTAAAGTGTGTAACCCATTTTGCATTGGCGTAATGGCATCTATATACAAATTCTCACGGTTCCCAATTATAAACTGCGATTTTTATTCAGAATCAGAGAGCGATATTAATGAGCCGGGTGGGAAAGGGTATTTTTGTGACCCGTGAATGCAGTGGCGTAGTCAGACTATAATTTTTGGGAGGGCATATATCGAACGCCGAAGGCGGGTCCGGGGGCATTCTCCTCCGGGAAAATTTTGCCCAGGGGGGTCCGGGGGCATTCTCCTCCGGGAAAATTTTGAAATCTGGGGTCCCTCAATGGCGATTTCCCGTGTTTCTGGGGAGAGATTTTGCATAATTCTGAAGATTATTTACTGCAGGAAAGACCTGATTTTTAATGATTTGTCAATAATGTGGATCCTTAATTTGACTCAACGAAGCTCACTTGGTCGCGTGTAAATAGTTAAATCGAAGTTTTAAAACGCATTTTAACCAATAACTACCATAGGCATTATTTTCTGTAGTTAGATTTAGGAAAGATTAGAACTTTTATAGACTGAATTTGGTGAACAGATGAGATTGGTAGTCACATGGGTAGTCATCGTCCCCCCCTAATTTCTACCCGGATTTCATCTTTTTACAAGGGCAGTCCATCAGCCTATTTGGGGGGGGGGGCTCACCCCCCTTGTCTACGCCACTGCGTGAATGGTCAATATTTGATCGTATGAAATGCTTGATTTTACTGTCATGATCTGTGATTTGTTCTACAGCCGTGAGGCGTGATTGTCGATCAAAAAATGCTCCGTGAAATGGGAATTAAGGATGTCTGTTTCGTGAACTGTGATTTTGATTTGTTTATTCCGATCTATTTTATAATAGTGATAATGGACATAATACGCGATAATAATTTATATGATCTATCTCACTCGATTGCACAAGAGTAGAAACTTCGGAGGCCTTTCGGAGATCGTCGGACGTACTCATCACTCAAACTTGTAAGTAGTTTTTAACTGCCAGGCAGAGAAGAGAACTTAAAGCGTAGTACTGTACCATGCATTAAACATAATCTTAAAGCTATTTTTATTATATTATTTTTATTAGAGTCTCGTTATCCGTGAAATGTGAAATTGCTTTTTTATGGCACGTGAATTGTGAAACGGTAATTTTTGTTGTGAAACGTGAATCATACCCCCCCCCCCCTTTCCCACCCTCATTAATCGATGTCGAATTTACAGAAGTGTGGGACTTTCAGTGTTAAGATTGGGGTTTTTAGGGATACCATTAAGGTAATTTGTGGATAATTGAATTATTGAAGTCAAAGTTGTCAGAACTGGTTTGTATCGGTAATCGGTTTGTATTTTGCATGTATACTTCCGGTATTGTTAACCAAGGCAGAACAGAAACACTCAACAGAAAAAAAACTAAGGGAAACTGAATTTTTCTTTCAATATAGAGTATTGCTAATTTAGAATTTTTTTGTGCTCGATATTTTTTTTTGCTGGTGTTAGTGATGTTCGATTTTTTTTTCTTCCATTCGAGACATGCTCGATATTTTTTTTCGGATTTGCGCCCCTCCCCCATGAAAAATCAAATGGTCCGTCCCTAATGACAGCTAGCAATGTGAAAGTTGGTAGATCCGTTCTCTGAGCCGACTGAGCGTGTTTACATTATCTGCTTCTTTTAATTAAACAACTAGTTCTAATGTTCTTGGTTACCGTGGACTACCGTGATATAGAGTGGAAGAAAGAGCATCTTGACTATTATTGTCAGTGATATGCAGAGTTAATGTTCAGTTTATAAATATAAATTAAGTAAAAAAATATTTGGCTTCATCATTGTAATTTGGATAACGTACTAAAATGTTAACGGCTTTTCTGGTACTCTGTCTATACATTTACAATCGATAGAGTTTTAGGGATCTTATTCAGCAAATAATTCACGAATAGTCAATAGATTGAGATAATTATTAACTGCTATTAAATATGAAGTTATATGGCTCATTCATACAGTTGTTTGCAGTGGTGTAACAAGTCACCTACAGGTCGAGTCACGAGTCGAGTCGAGTCACTCAAAGGTCGAGTCACGAGTCGAGTCGAGTCATTTCAGTTTCTGATCGAGTCGAGTCACGCTTTGTAAGTTAATTTGAAATTATATAGCTCTTCATAAATACCAAAAATGAAAATAGCCGGTCAGAATTAGTATAAGTACAAAAAATTTTGAGACTCCGTTTTAAAAACTGTGGCACTAGCGTTGTTTCTAAAAACAGAAATGTAATATAGGCATGCCAGTCAGGAATATATTCTATGCAAATCCCATATATTTTCTGATAAAGTTTCTAAGTTCTCATTGTTCACAGGGCTCATTGTTCTTCCCAAGCAATACAATCACAATAATTCTGATGAATTTACTCTGTACAAGTTGTAGCTGAGTTGACTCGAGTCAGTTTATGGAAAAATCAGCAAGTCAAGTCCGAGTCGAGTCATTTGGTTCTGTTGACTCGAGTCGAGTCATTTTTCGTATTGGACTTGAGTCGCTGAAAATAGCGACTCTCAATGACTCGACTCGTTACAACACTGCCACTGGTTGTTTGTTTTTCACTGTTTTTGCCTGGATTAATTTATGCAGGGCACTTGTTTTTTATTTTCTCGATAATTTTTAAGTTTAACTTTAAACTGCTTTACAGGATCATATATATTATATACAGGGTGTCCCTCCAAACCCCCAAAACTATTGAAATAACGTTTGTTAGAATTTGAATGCCCTACAATGCCCTACACCTAGCACTAAGCTGAACGCAAAGATGCGTAAACTGATTGACAAGGGTGCATATATTAAATATTGACTTATTAGGAAACTAAAATATCTTTGTGAAGCGCACGATTTTCTGTTCTTGGGAATTTAAAGCAGCTTCTTAAACAGTTTCTTTATACATAAAATTTATTGTGGGTTCAGCAGAGTGCTGAGGCATTCAAATTTTAACAATACGTTATTTGAACTTATTTCAATAGTTTTGGGACTTTTTGGGACACCCTGTATTCATTATATAATCCTCATCTGCCACGCAACAAATACAACTGTTCATTAATATTGATGCTCATATAATTATAGAATTATATCACATAACATAACCAAGGGCAGGGACGCCGGAACTGGGGGGGGGGGGGCAGGAGGGGCAGCCGCCCCCGTTGCCCTTTACCAGGAGGGGCAAGGGGGTGTAAAGGTGCCCTTTCAATTTAAAGGATTGCCTTAGTGAAATAACGAATTGTCAGAAATGTTAGTGCAATTCTTTTACGAATTTGCTTCAGAAAACGCAAGAAATTCAGTCATTGAGCTTCACGAATAGCACAATCGCCTGGCGGAGAAATTAACACCCTCACACCCCTATCATCTAATAAATAGAAAACATGATTGGGCGAAGTCCAATTCCCGATGTTTTGCAAACATCATTTAGTATATATCAAAAGTGCCCTTTCACGAAAATCTTCCCCCCTTAATTGCCTTCACATCGTTCCGGCGTCCCTGACCACGGGCAAAAGCAAAACAAAGAATGCCATTTAATCTTCGAATTATTGTAACTACTAAGGGAGGGGTCAATATTTATGTCGGGGGATGGCACCGAAGAGAAATGTTTTTCCTGGCAAAAATTTTGCTGACCCAACAATTATAAAGTCAAAAATATTTT
>CACRXK020016442.1:0-10000 GCA_902702795.2 Paramuricea clavata | reverse complement strand
AAGAAAAGCTCTATATACATTCAGGAAAATATAATATTTACTCTAGTGCATTTTCATTCGCCTTGAGTGTAATACACTATTAGAAAAAAAACAGCCAATTTATGGATGCCCCACTTCCCCTCCCCTTATGGATCAAATAGCGACTTCCACCATAAAGTTATTTTTAATTCACTCTAGCGCTACGTATAGCATAGTAATGATTCTATTTCTATACTATTTGTTCAAAATCTTAAAGGTCACCGTTTAAACACCACAGTGATAAAATATGTTCACGCTGACTTTGGAGTGCAATGTGTCTTGCTATGTCTGAATGAAGACAAATCATGTAGATCTACTAACTTCAGAAAAGCCTCAAATTCTGACAAAAATTGTGAGTTGCTCAGGGATGTTCATTCAGAAAAACCAGATCTATTACTCGAGGACGTCCAATTTGATCACTACCAATTACTCGATCCTAATAGGGTAAGTATATGAACCGTTCTTATTTAAACACGAAAATAAGAATTTCATCAGTTGAGGGATTGTGGAGTGAAGTCAACCTTGCAAGCCAGGCTCTCTACTTCCGTTTCCCTCCCAAGAACACGCTCCAGCAGGGATCCCAGTGTAGGTCGTCACGTGATACCTTATGTCGCTTTGTTGCGTGGGAGTGTGGGCTATTTTGGTAGTTTTTAAAAAACTCACTCGTGCACCTTTTTCCAAATTACACTCAAAACCCAATTACATTTTATAGCCTATACGGCTAGCTAACTGTATATTAACTGGTTTCGACCATGTAAGCGACGATCTAACCATCTATTTTTTTTCGCCGAAAACACCAGTAAAATGTATAGCCCAACATTTAATACACAGGATCGTAATCATATACAAATCTTAGTATGTTTCATGATGCATTAAATCACGGCGAAATTATGAAGTGGACATCGAAATATAAACCACTTATCCTTGGACATGAAAGTGCAAAAGTAAGAAAAAAGTTATAAAACGTTATAATCATTCTCAGATGGTGCTGCACTTTATATCTCGGCGTATGTGAAAAGAGGCTGAATATATACTAACAATATCGTAACTGACATATACATCTATACTAGAAAATACATGCATGCAGAAACCCTCGCCTTCCTGACAAAACCATTGTATTTTCCGAACATGAAGTATCTAATGTAGTTGTCATGGTAACACGATAATTTTTTAAGAATATTTTTACAAATGAAAAATCGCCTAAAAATATCACTTTTAATTGCAAAATTATCAATTTCCCAACATATATATGTTAGGTATGCTATTATAGGTAATATAAGCTTCAATTCAAGGTACAATTCAACCACAAACGCTTCGCAAAACGTTTTAAAATGTTCTTTATAAAACTAATTGACCATTTGCGTAATAGACTAAATTTTTATCTCAACAAAAATTTCATTACAGCTTGAAAGTGCATCACAAAATTAGTAATGTTCCAAAGTTTCGTTGCAAAATGTTGTAAAATGCGGAAAATATAGCCTTGCGAAATTTGCAATTTTCAGTCATTTTAGATTACAAACCGGAAATTGACAGCCTTGAAGGGTTTGGGGCTGTCAATTTCCCGCTTGTAATCTAAAATGACTGAAAATTGCAAATTTCGCAAGGCTATATTTTCCGCATTTTACAACATTTTGCAACGAAACTTTGGAATATTACTAACTTTGTGATGCTCCTTCAAGCTGTGATGAAATTTTTGTCTAGACTTGTTTAGTTCAAAATTTAGTCTATTACGCAAATGGTCAATTAAAACTGCTTTTAAGACTAATTAAATGGCTTTATCGATAAACTTTGAGTTTGCAATAAAATGATTTCAAATTCTCGCATGTAAATAACTTTGCTTTCTTTTTTATTTATTTATTTACCGGCTGCGAGGTCCGGATGAGAAAAACTGTGCCCTCGGTCTTGAAAACGGCCCGAGCCCGAAACGTGTTTATTTTTTATCAGATGTAAAAATTAAATTTATTAAAATGCCAGTGTTGCTTGCGAACTAATTTGAGATCAGGTATACAGGACGCTAATTAAAAACAACCAAGGTTTTGGGGTGTCACGTGACCAGCCTACACCAGCTGGGTCTCTGCTGGAGTGTGTAAGGGAAGCGGGCCTAGAGTGAAATATTACTCTCAGTAATGAAGGTAAAGCCGCTTGGGAAATATGACCACTTCGAGAAATATTTATCATTTATAGACCCGGAGCGAGGGGGATTCGGCGTAATATTTCCCGAAGTGATGATATTTTCCGAGTGGCTTTGCCCCGAGGAAAATATCATCACTGAGGAAAATATCGCCGAATCCCCCGAGCGGAGGGTCTATAAATGATATATTATACCTAAAGTTAAAGAACTCGCTAAGTTCAGAATAAACTTTTTTAAATAAAACTTGCTGAATATTATAAAATACGCGAATACAATTTTTAATTTCTTATGTATACCTGAGTTTTTGACGTTTCCTCTTTAAAATATTTGAGCATGTATCCTTTGGATCATTAAAGGTAACATACGTCTTGAAAATGTTTTGTTAAGTCAAATATTCTGTACGAAAATACGAAATTACAAACAACAGCTCGCGAACGCCATATTTTTTTCAGAGCGTGGTCTCCACGCGTCACGCGTGAGCTGGGATACTATAATATCCCACGGTGGATCTGCCGTGGGATATTATAGTATCCCACGCTGGATTGCGAAATCATGAATTTGAGTGAAATATCGTAAAAAATCACACTACCACGTGGTACAAATGCTGTTTTTTCATTGGACAATTTGAATTTGAGGTATAATATTTTGACTAATCCCCCAAGCGGACTGGAGGGTCTATAAAATAATGATGAATATATAATACGATATACGATACATATAAGATAGGATAACCTACGTTACATTTTACAACTTTTCTTGTACACGTCCAGAGAAAATTGACGTTCTTGAAGACTCGGACTTTTATTTTTCTTTTGACCTGCACATATAAAGTGTGATGACTGTAATTAACGATCAAAAGCGTTTTAACCACACAGGTACTATACAATGTGTCATGTAAGTATATATCAATACAAAATATTTATAAGATCTTCTAATGGTAACCACGTTGGAGAAAAATACGATCCAACAAAAATAGTTGTTATGAATATTCTTCCAACATGGCCGCCACGATGTTATGAATGTTCTACAAAATAATTTTATATATACATGTAGCTAGGTAAAGTAACCACCAGAGAATTAACGTGAAAAATATTTTATATCACGATTCTAACTCGGCCCACGAGCTGTATCCATATGAGCAGCGTGAATATAGTTAGGGAATTAATATCTTTCAAGCAGACTATCATTTTATTTATTAATTTCTAGAAACCTCCAGAACCAGTCTCAACAAGCACTCCACCTCAGATAACATCGACAACACAAAAATCATCATCAAGTAAGGTTTAAAATCTTAATTTTGTTATAACTACACGACCGACAAGGACTCATTACAGTATATCGGGTTGGCCTAATTTAACCAACTATCTTAATATTTATACTAGGCTATATATTAAAAATTTACTTAATAGGTTAATAGTTAAGAGAATTGCATTTTACTCTGTTTAGCAAATCAAACACTGCTATCATCTTGTAAGGAACTGCTGCAAAGAAACAGGTTTGTGAGTCGCCAACGTTGAAGGATTTTGTAGATGGAAATTTCGAGCGTAAATTGTACACATTCAGTTAGACCTAATCAGGAGCAGGCTAGCAGCTGCGAGAAATGCAAACTATAGGCCCTCTGGCAGGATCCATGCAATTAACCCGCGCCTATGTGATTTCGGTGCAGCGCTCAAACAAACTGAGCTGCAGAGTCCAGTACCAGCATTATTACCGGTCATTATTTATATGGCGGGGGTGGCACAGAAGAGAAACGGTTTGGGTAAACAAAATTTTGAGCAAGTAAAAGGTTGGGTAAATGAAAACCTAACTATGCAGAAGCAGCTGCAAAAAATCCAACTATATGCCCTCGATCAGGAATCCAACCCGCGGCCATGCGATTTCGGTGCAGCGCTCAAACCAACTAAGCTGCAGAGTCCAGTACCATTGTTGTGTGATATAACGAAAACCTTAATGAAAACATTAGATTAGAAATGTAATGGTATATGGTTGATGTCTCGACATTCCAAAGGGACGTTAAGAGGAAGAACGATTTAAACTAAACAGATAGAGCTATTCAATATAATGAAGTTAGTTTAATCAAACTGTGCTTTAATGTTCTCTACACCATTAAACAAATAAACAAAAGAATCAGTAATTTTTATTGGCTTATTGGAAATGTGGGGCAAATACCTTACTAAAAAAATTCTGACTAAAGTTTACACGATCGATGTTATATACAATGGGGTTTTGCTAATATTCACATATAACTTCGTACTATATTTATAGATCACTAAGCAATGGTGTATACCAACTACAAAATACAGATTCACTCGAACAATATCAAGTTTATTGTCACATGACTGAATTATCTGGATGTGGCCAAGGAGGTTGGACACTACTGATGAAAGTAGATGGGAACAAGGTATACGGATAATCTTAGTCTAACCTAATCTCTTCGAATGCATAACCATGGCAAACAATATATAGAGAAATGAGTAAACTTTTTTATTTTGCAGAATGAATTCAGCTACAGCTCTCCTTACTGGACAAACAAGGAAACCTACGCAGTTGAAGATGGACTTGAAGGTTTGAATGAAAAACAGACAAAACTTGCTTCTTACTGGAACACACCGTTTAACAAAATGTGCTTCGGAATGAAAGTCAATGGTGCTATAAAATGGATAGCATTAAACTACACCACAAACTCGCTACACAGTGTGATCGAAGACGGGATTTTCAAAAAAACAACAGTTGGTAAGGAAGCTTGGAAGTCTCTTATCGAAGGTTCATCTTTGCAAGAATACTGTAATGTAGAAGGATTTAATATACGAGGGGTTTACACGCATGACATGTGGCAGTGGAACATGAACATACGAATTGGTTTGGTGGCAAATCAGGAGGACAACTGCGTTAGTTGTGACTCGTGCATTGGCTTTGGAACTTCAGTAAGTGGATGCGAGAATGACGTAAGGAGCACAACGTGCGGCAATATGGCTGTTTGTGGTCAGCTGAGTAATAAAAACATGGCAGCATTTGGATATATACTCGTACAATAGTATTTGCAACGATTCTATGGGAACTAGCTGACGTAGATGCAAAACTATAGTAGTTACTGTAGACAGTACTAAACGCTTGTATCGATTGCACTTAGTATAACTGTATCATGTATTATATATAGGCCATCATCGCCATCGGATATTGATTGATTGTTTGGTTAATCGATTATGGAATGATGAACCATCAAGCGAGTAGCGATTATATAACTTATAGTGGAAAGTTCATTTATTGTATATATTGTTACTTTAAATTGTAGTTCTCTTTCATCAGTTTGTGCTTGCATGCATGCCTGTTTGTGAAAAATAGAATAAAATAAAGTTGACAGGAAAAACTTGTTTCATATTTATTCTGAGGATGGTTCTGAAATGCAGCGCTGTAAATACTCGTTACAATTGTAACGCGTTACTGTGTACTCGTTACATTTGAATTAATTTTAACCTGTATGATTAATTACGTTTTTAGAAATGTAACGAAAAACGTAATTAATTACAAAAGCAAGGAACGTGTTTCTTTTCCAAGGAGCTAAATTGAAAGTTCCTTTTCTTCTTTGGAAAAACAAGAAATAAAAAATACAACAAAATATGGAGATAGCGTAGCCAGGTTTAGACATAATTAAAAACATAAACGTTCTCTGACTAAAATTTTTATTTAAAAAACGAGCTTTCGACTATCTAACTGTAGTCTTCGACGGGTAAAGCGGAATGAATTATTATTAAATTACAAGCGTGCATGTGTTAAGTGATATATATATATATATATATATATATATATATATATATATATATATATATATATATATATATATATATATATATATATATATATATATATATATATATATATATATATATATATATAACAGGAAGTGCAAGATATTTGTGATAATTGAAGCGTCTAGCGATAACATTTTTTATTAACTAGCATAACATATTGTTTCGGAAGTGGCTTAGAATTATTGTCAGAATTTGTTATTATAGCAGTATGCCAAGATTCTAATGTCTTACGTGTCCGATAATTGCCACGATCTATTACTTTCCCATTATCAAAATCAATTATATGGTCCATATCCCATGCATGTTTAGCGGCTAAATTGCAGAATACCCGTCCACTAGTTATCTTTCACTGCGTAGCCAGATTTTCAGTGGCTACGCAGTCACGCGCTATCAAATTACAATATCTAGGAAATACCTCTCCCTTGTTGATATCATGCATGACGTAATTGTAATGAAGCTATATTTTTTAGTGGCTACGTGGCTACGCAGTGAGTTTTTAAAAGAATGGGAGACTGATATAATGACGTAATTACTAAAGTATACTCTAGGTATATTTTTAGTGGCTACGTGGCTACGCGGCGAGTTTTTAAAAGAACGAGAGACTGAGATAATGACGTAATTACTAAAGTATACTTTAGTAATTACGTCATTATATTAATGTCTAGTTCTTTTAAAAACTCACTGCGTAGCCGCGTAGCCACATAGCCACTAAAAAATATACCTACAGTATACTTTAGTAATTACGTCATTATATCAATGTCTCGTTCTTTCAAAGCCTCACTGGGTAGCCGCGTAGCCACGTAGCCACTAAAAAATATACCTACAGTATACTTTAGTAATTACGTCAATATATCAATGTCTCGTTCTTTTAAAAACTCACTGCGTAGCCGCGTAGCCACGTAGCCACTAAAAAATATACCTACAGTATACTTTAGTAATTACGTCATTATATCAATGTCTCGTTCTTTTAAAAACTCACTGCGTAGCCGCGTAGCCACGTAGCCACTAAAAATATACCTACAGTATACTTTAGTAATTACGTCATTATATCAATGTCTCGTTCTTTTAAAAACTCACTGCGTAGCCACGTAGCCACTAAAAGATATACCTACAGTATACTTTAGTAATTACGTCATTATATCAATGTCTCGTTCTTTCAAAGCCTCACTGCGTAGCCACGTAGCCACTAAAAAATATACCTACAGTATACTTTAGTAATTACGTCATTATATGAATGTCTCGTTCTTTTAAAAACTCACTGCGTAGCCACTAAAAATATACCTACAGTATACTTTAGTAATTACGTCATTATATCAATGTATCGTTCTTTTAAAAACTCACTGCGTAGCCACGTAGCCACTAAAAAATATACCTACAGTATACTTTAGTAATTACGTCATTATTTCAATGTCTCGTTCTTTCAAAGCCTCACTGCGTAGCCGCGTAGCCACGTAGCCACTAAAAAATATACCTACAGTATACTTTAATAATTACGTCATTATACCAATTTCTCGTTCTTTTATAAAAACTCACTGCGTAGCCGCGTAGCCACGTAGCCACTAAAAAATATATACCTACAGTATACTTTAATAATTACGTCATCATACCAATTTCTCGTTCTTTTAAAAACTCACTGCGTAGCCGCGTAGCCACGTAGCCACTAAAAAATATACCTACAGTATTATACTTTAGTAATTACGTCATCATATCAATGTCTCGTTCTTTTATAAAAACTCACTGCGTAGCCGCGTAGCCACGTAGCCACTAAAAAATATATACCTACAGTATACTTTAATAATTACGTCATCATACCAATTTCTCGTTCTTTGAAAAACTCACTGCGTAGCCGCGTAGCCACGTAGCCACTAAAAAATATACCTACAGTATTATACTTTAGTAATTACGTCATCATATCAATGTCTCGTTCTTTTATAAAAACTCACTGCGTAGCCACGTAGCCACGTAGCCACTAAAAAATATACCTACAGTATACTTTAGCAATTACGTCATCATACCAATTTCTCGTTCTTTCAAAAACTCACTTAGCCACGTAGCCACGTAGCCACTAAAAAATATACCTACAGTATACTTTAGCAATTACGTCATCATACCAATTTCTCGTTCTTTCAAAAACTCACTGCGTAGCCACGTAGCCACTAAAAAATATACCTACAGTATACTTTAATAATTACGTAGCCACTAAAAAATATACCTACAGTATACTTTAGTAATTACGTCATCATATCAATGTCTCCTTCTTTTATAAAAACTCACTGCGTAGCCTCGTAGCCACGTAGCCACTAAAAAATATACCTACAGTATATTTTAATAATTACGTCATTATACCAATTTCTCGTTCTTTCAAAAACTCACTGCGTAGCCGCGTAGCCACGTAGCCACTAAAAAATATACCTACAGTATACTTTAATAATTACGTCATTATACCAATTTCTCGTTCTTTTATAAAAACTCACTGCGTAGCCACGTAGCCACTAAAAAGTATATCTACAGTATACTTTAATAATTACGTCATTATACCAATTTCTTTATACCAAGTTCTTTCAAAAACTCACTGCGTAGCAGTTACGCTTTAGTCCCCGAGCCGGCGTACTAATTCCCCCCGGCTATTTACACCCGGGGAAACGAAAGCATTAGCGGAGTCTAAAGTTCATCAAATATCGCGGGCGTGAGTGACCAACGGTGTTGAGTGGGTGGTCATCCTCACTGATCTCAAAAATATGGCGGACTGTCATGGATAGCGAACACTGATTGGTCAAATTTAAAATTTGTTGTTGTTGTATGACAAATGACGACTTCAACTGACAGATACTCCATGAAAATAATTTGCTTTTTACACTACAGTATTTTGTACGTTTGCAAAAAACTTTGACAGCTTTCAAAGCAATTTGTTCTATAAAAAGTTTAATAAAACAATTACGGTATCAAATACCAGTTGAAAAGATATGCATGGAGCCAAATGAAGAGCGGCAAGGAAACGACAAGAAAGCCGAACGTCTAGCGAAAAGGAGGGAGCGAAGACGACAACGTTTGCTCGAGGAGACTGCTGAGGAAAGAGAAGCTCGCCTGGGAAAGCGTAGAGAAGCATGGAAAAGACTGCTGAGTGAAGCGAAAGGTAAGAAAAGGCTTGTCTTCACAACGCTATGTAGTAATCTACTAATGTTACTGTAGCTATACGAGTTGAAGTATGATATTCGACCCTCCATATTCGACTGTTTCTTCACAATTTTCCAATAAAGAGTTTGTCAAGACACGCTCAAGTCAGTATAACCAGACTGTATTTTATTTATATCAGTTATCACAGCCACAGGCAATTTTATGCTGTCAAATACCGTCGGTTGCAACTAAAGGTGAACAGTTGCAGATAAAACATTCTCTATTCTCATTAAAAAGCCTCTAAGGGTTTCCAGTAGGTCTCTAGCCCAACACGTTCAGACCACACAAAGTTTTTTTTACTTATTATTGTACACATGGGAAACAACAATTAAGTGTTGTTGTTCTTGACAAACATTGGAGATTCTAATCACGCAAATGTTTTTATGAGCAACTGTTCATCGTTAGATGCAAGCGACGGTACAACATACTATGAACATTTTCCCGACTGTGACCGAATGTGCAACGATATAATTTTCAAAGTTGTTATCAATTCCTAAAATTTGTTTATAGTAAAACGGCCTGCTCAGCACTCACTACTCACGTTGATCTGATTTCATTTAGAAATGCAGTTACCGGGAAAGGAACTGATTCTAAAATATGTAAATTTAAAAGCATTGGCTAACAGAATAAAGCGATCGGTGAAGACAAGGTACAAACTTTTATAGTTGCTATTTGTTATAAAATCCTATAAATAAACCGATTCAACAATCATTTTGCCTCGAATTTGCATATTCTATGCTGCATGTCAGAGGCTGCATGTTTATATTTTATTTTTATAGTATAAAAATAAAATTGTAATACTATGAAATAAAAATACATTTCTGTTTATTGACCAGTACTTATTTAATGTCTTCTTCATCCAGTGGTC
>CACRXK020016441.1:0-11364 GCA_902702795.2 Paramuricea clavata | reverse complement strand
TTTGAGGGATGCGATTTATCGAAAACACAAAGAGTGCAATTGGAAAATATAATGTTTTATTCCATTGCACTCGTGGAGAATGCAATGGAACGTGTTCCATTGCACTCTTGGGAAATGGAATTTTCTATTCAATATCACGTGACCATAAACAGCCAATTAAACGATTAGAATTTAATAAGGTATTATTTAATTTCCTATATAGCCATGTTTCTCGCATGTGGGCAAACCAGGAAACATTGTTTCCTACTAATGGAAACATCATAATTTTTCCCTTAATTAAAGTTGGAAACTCTTCTATTTTCTTAAGGTGAACCATGATATTGAAAGTTATTATGTCCGAGGTCAAGCTATGCCTTTTAACGAGGACGACACGCACGAATTCAGGTGCTTTTAATTAATTTGATTCTTTTTTGAGCGGTTCATGATAATGATGCATGGGTTAGATGCTATTGAATTTGTTTTTTGACAGACATTGCAAGGAAACTAAAGGTCTTTCGTCAAGTGTTATAGCAAGGTAAAATACCTTCATGTAAAGCTGTCGTGGTTTGTGTCTGAACTATCTGAAAATATTAAAAACATTTCGACGTTTCTATCGAGGGCCTTTCGTTGGTTATAAGGCTATAGGGATGGTTACTGGCCTCCTGAAGATCGTATTCAGGCATAAACCACGACAGCTTGTTGTAGCATACTACTTCCGATACATTTAAAGTCTTACATTTAAAGTGTTAACGTAGTGTTGTCATGGTTACAGGCCGGCGTGCGCGTTCTTAAATGCTGGTAAAGGAGGAACAGTATACTTGGGCGTAAAGAAAACTGGTGTCGTTTCTGGAGTTGAAATTTCACGAAAAAGTGTAAGTAGCTCTTACTGGACCTCTAGGGAGAACAGTTTGGGATTGATAGAGCTTCCTTGTGTAAAGTTCGTTTAGTTTAGGTTTCCCCCTGTAGTAACACTGGATCAATAAGAGATAATCCTTACTGGACGTCTAAGGAGAACAGTTCAGAACTGATAGAGCTATCCAGTATAAATAAAAATAGCTTAGTTTAGGTTTCCTCCTGTAGTAACACTGGATCGATAAGAGATGATCCTTACTCGGGACCTCCATGAAAATAGTTTAGAACTGATAGAGCTATCCAGTATAAATAAAGTTAGTTTAGTTTAGGTTTCCTCCTGTAGTAACACTGGATCGATGAGAGATGATCCTTACTGGACCTCTAGGGAAAACTGTTAAGAACTGATGGAGCTATCCAGTATAAATAAAGTATATATAGTTAAGTTGGGTTTGTAACCTTGTTCTTTTTTCGAAACCTCAGAGAGATCGTCTACGTTGTGGTGTTGATGAATTGTTGAACGAATTTCGACCTGCAGTAAGATATGACAAATATCAGGTAAAGTTCAGCAATGTGGTGGTGTCACGTGGTTAGTGCGTGTGTCTTTCACACAGTTGTTTGGAGTATGCAATTTCACCTCGCCCAGAGTCACATGCATGAGAAGAGTGTTTCAGTGTGACTCTACCAAACACCAAAGGTTTTCTCCAGGTACCCCACGGTTTCCTCCTATAATGACACTGTAGCAATAAGGGGTGGCTCCATAGACATCTATCTATGGGTGGCTCTTACTAAATCTCCACGGAGACATTCAGCCCGAACGAACTGATAGAGCTATCCAGTATAAATAAACTTTTAAACATTTCTTCTCAGGTCAGTTTTGTTCCAGTGGCCGAAGAGGAAAGTGCACAAAATAGAAGGTACATAAGCGGCTGAAGATTGTTTCGTATAGATTTAAAAACTCGGCCATCAATGCCTAAAGTGAAGATTGTGCAGCTTAAGAAATATGGCGCTGAACTAGATTTCCTAAAGATGAGAATTTAAATCTCTTGTATATACTTAAAAATGCCATTCTGTGTTGCCTTGCGATAACATTTTGAATAGTTTTTTAGTATAAACATTTTGAATAGTATTTGTAAACTATTTTCTAGGAGAAATATTGAAATTATCCCGGATGTTTTTGTTATCGAAGTATCTTTCAACAAGTGTTCAGGAACCGTTCATACTACTAGCAAGAACAAGTAAGAAATATTGGGGGAAAATATTAATGTATCAGTCAAGGAAAAATACAATACTTTTCTTTTATCCATCTTAATGGTCGTTCATTCTGTCTTCTGTAGATGCTATTTCCGTTGTGGAAATGCGAACAGCGAGGTATTCTATGTTTATTTTTATTGAAACAATGAAAATGAATGTCACACAGTATTGTGTGAATAAAATTGAAATTAAACAACGATACAGTAGGCCTACTTTCTGCTTTCTTTTAACAGTATTCAATTCAAGACGTGAGAAAATGGGTGATACGTGAACAAGAGACATTTTATAACGACCAGATTAATATGTACGTATATACCAATCACATACTACTTTTCACTAAAACTATTTACAAAAGAAAGAAAAGTGATCTTCCAATAGGCCGCATGACCAGCTAGAACAAATAAACTATATTTGCTAAACAAATATTAAAACAGATGATAATTGAATAAACTATGTTAGAAATAATTAGCAAATTTATTGCATTGTCGAGATCAATTTTTAAAGGATTGTATAGGCTGATTTACACTTGAGTTGTACTGTATAAACAAAGCATGCAATTCGCCTATAAGTTGTCGTAGATGAGTTGTGGTCTGGGGATTCACACAGTACAACTCAAGTTGTAAGCAGGTTGCAACTTGCATGCGACAGTTTAAGGCAAAAGTTGTGTAGTATAAATTGGTCTTACTGCTGCGGACTTTGCGAGCAAACTATTCCAAACCACCGCTCCCCTGTAGCTTACAGTAAAATGTTTTTCTTAAAATTTGATTGTTACGCATTCATTGTCTTCGTATAGTGCTGTTGTCCTTTGTATAAACAGTTCGGACCTTATCTGGCAAACCAGATAACCCATTATGATTAATTAAAGGCATGAATTTTTCGCTATGTTTGAGCCACAACAGTTATGACTTTTGAGAACTTTCCAATGCCGATAAAAGGCCAATATGCCCAAGATATTTTATGCATGAAGAAATGATCAGAAATGTATAAATATAGAACGAGATAAGTCAAGTGTGATAATGGATCAAAAAGATGGAAACGTGTCCTTAATCTTAAAAATCTATACTTAGAAATTTTAATTTTAATATTTGTGGAAAAATCATATATGATTGAGATTTTTTTCTTAAATACTCTATATCGTTTTGGCGTTTCTATTAGCGATGAAAGGGACTACAGCTTAACATGTGAAAAGAACAATGTTTTTTTTGCATGCTGATGTTACTCTGAGTGTGTTGACTGTTTATTCTGAGTGTGTTGATTTCGCAACCAAACTTTGCGATTTTACTCATTTTAACATGCTCTTTCTAGCTATGGATTTTGCTCTTCTTGCATACCTAGATCAAAATTTAGTCTATACCTGAAATCAGCCATTCCTACTGTGATCACAGAAACTTTGACATATGGTCAAAACCAGCCTTAAGATGCCGCAATTTGTGTCTTAACTGTCTGCACGTCGATGTTTCAAGTGATGTTTTTCATCCTAGTTCAAATATACAGACCACTATATGCATGTTGTTGCTGATATGCGGATTTAAATCAACGAAAAATCATCCATTTGTATAGAAACGGGACTCTCGGCATCTTATCGTGTTTCTGTTGTTTTTTTTACAGACTCAAAAGAGAACTGTCTGCTTCAAAACAAAAGCTGGAAACAGATGGAGTGCATAATTGCTTTTAAACACGTATGTGCACTATCTTCTTTCATTAGCTAATAGCTATCTCTAAATATAGATTTATAATTAGTTGATCTACCACTGCATGGGTCCGCTACCTGCAACCATTTTGTTATATTATTATGCAGAGTAGAGTGCTCTCGGTAGGACTCTGCCAAACATTGCAGGTTTTCTTCAGGTACGACTTCCTGTTTTGACATTTAGCAAATAAACCGTTATACTACCATAGATTTTTAGGAAGAACAAATAGAGCTACCCAGTATATAAATAGTATAGTAGTATAGTTATATGTTTCCTCCTGTGATGACACTGGATCAATGACCGTCCTTGCTGGATCTCTAGGAAGAATAGTTTATCTAGTACAAAGTAGTTTAGTTTAGGTTTCCTTCCGTAGTAACACTGGATCAATAAAAGATGAACCTTACTGGACCTCCAGGAAGAACAGTTTAGAACTGATAGAGCTATCCAGTATAAATAAAGTTAGTTTAGTTCAGGTTTCATCCTGTAGTAACACTGGATCAATAAGAGATGAACCTTACTGGACCTCTATTAGAAGAACAGTTTAGAACTGATAGAGCTATCCAGTATGAATAAAGTTAGTTTAGTTTAGGTTTCCTCCTGTATAGTAACACTGGATCAATAAGAGATGATCCTTACTGGACCTCTAGGAAGAACAGTTTAGAACTGATGAGCTATCCAGTGTGAATAAAGTTAGTCTAGTTTAGGTTTCCTTCTGTAGTAACACTGGACCAATCGGAGATGACTCTTACTGGACCTCTAGGGTGAACAGTTTAGAACTGATAGAGCTATCCAGTATGAATAAAGTTAGTCTAGTTTAGGTTTCCTTCTGTAGTAACACTGGACCAATCGGAGATGACTCTTACTGGACCTCTAGGGTGAACAGTTTAGAACTGATAGAGCTATCCAGTGTGAATAAAGTTAGTCTAGTTTAGGTTTCCTTCTGTAGTAACACTGGACCAATCGGAGATGACTCTTACTGGACCTCTAGGGTGAACAGTTTAGAACTGATAGAGCTATCCAGTATGAATAAAGTTAGTCTAGTTTAGGTTTCCTTCTGTAGTAACACTGGACCAATCGGAGATGACTCTTACTGGACCTCTAGGGTGAACAGTTTAGAACTGATAGAGCTATCCAGTGTGAATAAAGTTAGTCTAGTTTAGGTTTCCGTCTGTAGTAACAATGTTCAATGATCAGTACTTGTCCTCTAGGGAGAACAGTTTAGAACCATTAAGTTTTCACAGTTTTCCCTAATAATTCTAGATGCTAATGAGTGCGATGATGGCGAATCAAATTGCCATGGTTACGCAATTTGTACGAACACGATTGGCTCGTACACTTGTAAGTGCAGGCCTGGTTACCTGGGAAATGGCCGTGAATGCGCGTGTGAGTATCTTATTAATATAATACTGAAAATCATAGTCTATCAAGATACGCTGGTCTGGAAACTAAACTGAAATCATTGTGTTTTGCTTTTGTCGGAGTTTATGTTAATTTGTGCACGGTCACGGTGATTGAATTGATTGTGTTTTCGTAGAATTAAGTAATCGTCCAATAGGGATAGCTAAGATGAAACGTGCAACCACGATGAATAACATTTAGTATAATAAATCTCACGATTTACACGATCAAATAAATTTTGAATAATATCAAAATACACTGGAAACTCATTTGCAACTACATACAGAGAAAGACCCATTGCACTGACGTCACAAATCTTTAGAGTGTCCTCCAGATGCTCTCTAACAATATCTGTTCGGGTACAACAACCACGTACACTGATACAGCGCAAAAATTAATCATTTCAATACAAAATTATTATAAACTTTTACAAAATTTGCATTGTTTACAAAAGTTATATTATACATAGATTGCTAATTTGTCCTCCAGATGCATCGTCACCGGCACTGTGACGTCATGTGCAATGGGTCTATAGACTATATCCAAAGCGTTTTTGTACCCGTTCACCCAATTCAAGCTGCAAACACAGTAAAATTTAAGTTCATTGGCAGAAAGCTTCGGATTGATAGGGATATAACTACCTGAAAAATACAAGGAGAATTTCGACATTTCGAGCGAAGGCGCTTCGTCGGGAAGTTAGCAGACACTTAAAGGCGGATTTCCATTCAATGCAAAATGTCGCACGATCGATCTTTTGCGATCGCTTTCTTTTGAAATATGTGCAGTCAACTACAGCTAATGAGATTTGTTCTGTTTGACTGTTTGTATTTCAAAATATTTCAATAGTTTGTATTTCAATATTTTGCCAAGTGCCCTTTTCTTGCGTGAAAAATATTTTAAGGATTGCCTTTTTTTGCCCAAAGGGCTCTTTTCAAAACTTGAATTTATGTTATTTTCCGGAAATTTTTTTTCATTTCCGGGAAAAATATGATATGTCCGAAAATGTTTTTGGTATATCCGGATAATTAGGAAATTTGGATATATCCGGAAAAATTTTTTTGGTATGTTCGGAAAATTTTTTTTGAGACCTCCCCCCCCCCCTTTTAGAAGCTTCCTACGTACGCCCCTGTCGATCGCGCAACATTTTGCACTGAATGGAAATCCGCCTTAACGCTTGAAACGTCGAAATTCTCCTTGTATCACCTACACTGATCCAAACTGTTCGAGATTATAAATGATTGGTAACCTATGTTCTATTCTACGCTTACATTATCAGTACAGTGGTAACTACGCCTTGCGAGTTGTCCGAAAATGTGATTGAAGCTGAACAAACGGTCTTAATATTGTGTTTGGTTTGTATAATTCAGATGATGATCCCTGTAAAGACGTGTTGTGCAGTTCCTATGCCAGATGTCTAGTAAGAGATGGTTCACCGATTTGTCAATGTCATCCTGGGTACTATGGTGATGGCCAGATCTGTAGAGGTATTCGTAGATCTCGTCCATAGATATCTTATATACACTAGATAGCGCATCTCTTTTAGTAAAATTGAAGCCAAGAATATTCCAGCGGTTACCCCCATTTGAATAGATGGCGGCCATGTTGGTGTTTCCCACTCGCTAATAAACGCTTAAAAAACAACAATAACTTTCATCATTTGAATAGTTTAAAAATGTATTTGCAATATGTTTACCTTAATATTTAAGTTCCCTGTTTAAGAAGTAGAAAACATACGAATCTCCTCATTTCATGGGAATATCCCGAGTCTGCAATCACGGCTTCAATTTTTGAATTGTAGAATAATTAGATGCACTATCTAGTGTATATAAGATATCTATGTTCTCGTCAGTAGAGAAGTTCAGATTTTGAATTCCGTTACCATTGCCATTAACCAATCAGATGCATGTATTCTACCCGATTAACCAATCAAATGCGTATTAAGGCAGTCCCGGTCAAACCAGGATGAGAGTTGATGACGGTTGCAATTCTCCCTCGCTGACCGCCAACTCTCACAGACTCTCTCATCGACTTTAAGCCCATTTTCCACTAGGCGAATTTGTTCGCGCATTACGAAGCGAAAAACAAATCTTGGCAATGTGATTGATCAGCGAAAAAATTCGCCACGAAAAAGTTGGATTAGTTCCTACTTTTTTACCGTCTTGCGCGAACAAATTTGCCTGGTGAACAAATTTTGCCTCGTGCGACTGCAATCTCGTACTCAAAGCATACCCGTTTGCAGGTTAGATGGTGATCCACTACACACATAAAAACGCACAAGTTGTAACAAACCTGCAGCAGACTTGTAGCAATGCTGTCCCAACAACTTGTCAACAGGATGTGTTCGCACTGCTTGTTCCGCAGTTGACAACTTGCTGCAAGGTTGTTGAACTCAACAGACTTGTTATCAGTTGTTCCAACAACTTGTTATCGTCCTGCAATTCAATAACTTGTCAACAAGTTGTGAGTGACAAGCTTGTAGCAACTTGATAAAATAACAGCATTGTCACAACTTGTTGACAAACTTGCTACAGCCTGTTGCGAACACATCTTGTTGACAAGTTGTGAGATGTTTACGTAGTGCAACTCTTGTTCTCGTTTGTTGCAATATGAGGAAACACTCGTGCACTCCCGCTTGGCAAATCTCATCAACTATTTTTCTCCTTTAACCGAGGTTGAAGTGAATGCATATAGCTGCCACTGTGCATTTGACTTTTCCCGAATGAGATATAAAAATATCGATAATATGGACCAGATTGATTTTAGATAAGCAAAACATTAAAGCAAAACATAAAACATAGAGCAAAGAAATATGGATGATGTACACCAGCTTTAATTTTTCTTTTTTTTCCAGATTACAACGAGTGCGAGGCGGAGCGCGATTCTTGTGACAAGAACGCCAGATGTGTAAACGTTGCTGGTGGGTATAAATGTTTCTGTTTGCCTGGTTTCCTTGGAGACGGCTTCTCTTGTGAAAGTAAGTATGACAGACTAAGAAGATTCCTTTTACAGTTTTACCAGCCTCGTACATAAGCGCTTTGGTGGGTTTCGCCGTCGCGTGACACGCGTGGAAATCGTCCCGCGTCCTCTTCACGCGACTGCGGAGCAATAGCTGTTATTGTAATTGAATACGTCTATGCTACGGACCAGCGGTATCTGCATTATTTTGACATGGAGACGAGGCTATAGGGTCGTGTTTTGTGTTTTTTTACCCTTTTTCGTGCGTACTTCCACTGAGATACCGCTGGTTCGCCGCAGCGGCGTATTCAATTACGATAACAGCTATTCAAAAATCCCTAGCTACTATCCCGATTGTATAGTTAGTTGATTCAAATTCATTTATCTTCGCGTGTCAAGGTGACGGCAGTTGTGGAGGCAGGAAGTGTCATAGAAATGCTGAATGCGCTGAAATTGACAGCGTCAAACAATGTCAATGTAAAAAAGGCTTTCTAGGCAGCGGTCTTGTGTGTGTAGGTACGTCATGTTTTACTATTAACATCTCATGAAACCCTAAATATTCATCAAAACAGGCACCTTATACATAGTCGGTTAATTAGCCTTTCTCATGAGGTTTCATCTTTTTTTTATCAAATTATATCTCAGATTTATATTGCATTTTATTCAGATTTGAGTGTAATGGTACAGGTTTATTTAGTATCTGCAACATCGTAAATCGTACTTCATTCTTTTAGACGTCAATGAATGTTCAAACACCACACGGGTTGAATGTCCTCCATTCTCGCGATGTTTTAACACACTTGGAGCTTATGAATGTCGATGTGATGCCGATTATGAGTGGAATGGTGTCGAATGTAAACGTGAGTTTACCGACATTTTTTTGTACAATCCCATCTTGTTCCCAGGGCTTCTCGGCTGCCTGACGTTGCAACGCCAGGCATCCGAGAAGCCCTGGGAATGAGGATCATACAATCTCAATCTCTTACCAGAGGCCAGTTGCTCGAAAGCTGGTTAGCTTATTCCTAGCAAATTTCCCAACAGCTTGTTTACACAATTAGACGTATTTTTCCAGAAATCGTGTCTGGATCAATAAAAGTTTTACTTTCCAAAGTTCTAAAACAAATTGACATCCGGACATGCGCAAACCAGAATAGCGTGCCAAATTTTAACCTAAGGTTAGCGCAAATTGTGCTTTGAACAACCGGAAAGACCACGTATATTCATTTGGCAAAGTTTTGATTCGAAAGCCCAAAATGATAATTTTTTTGTGTTTTCTTCATGAATTATTATTGAGTTTGACAAGATTTCATACAAGTTTGAATGAAGTATTGTTTGTTTTTTTATTCAGTTGTTTGCTTACGTTGTTTGAATGGAGGTCAGTGTCTGAAATCAGGATGTTTGTGTCGAGAAGGATACTCAGGAGAAAGATGCCAATGGGGTAAGCTTTAACCCTTTATGATCTGCGCAGATACCCTCGGGAAACTTGAGTAGGAGTCGATGTTTCAGAAACAGATAAGAATGTTTTCTTTTTTTACGTAACCAGGACCTAACAATCTTATTGATATTTATCGTTTTACAGTTGGAGATGAATTCTTAGTTTTCACTCAAGGCAGTACTATGCAACGTCTTTCCTTACCCCCCACACAAAGCAGCATCGGTGTGTTACTGCAGACGACACGTGGTCTGCTCGTGGCTTTGGATTTTGATCACATGAACAAGATGATCTACTTCACCGACGTGGCGCGAAGAACAATATGGCGCGTCGCTTTTAATGGGACTGGAGCCGAGGAAATTATTTCCGAAGGTCTTTCGAGTCCCGAAGGTGACTGCTTATAGATCTTATCATGCAAATATCAGACCAAATCACGCGCTTAGGACCTTTGCCACCAATTTGCCACCATCAACACACGTAAAAATCTCACATCTTGTAACAAGTTTGTCAACAAGCCGTCAACAAGTTGTCTTCGCACTGCTTGTCACAAGTTGTCAACAAGTTTGGAACAAGCTTGTTGATATTATCAGACTTGTTACAAGGTTGTTCCAACAAGTCCGATACAGTCCTGGTATAACAATATTGTTACAACCTTGTGTCGTCAACCTTGTAACATTCTTGTTATATCATGACTGTATCAGACTTGTTAGAACAACCTTGTAACAAGTCTGATAATAGCAAGTGCAAGCAATGGAAACATTTGACACCCTCTCCCCACTCCCATAAGAATCAAAACATTCAAAGTTGACTACGATCAGTACAATGTGTACCGCCATATAAAGCACTTAAAGAAAATGATCTATATAATATTTTCTTATAGGAATCGCAGTTGATTATGTAGGCGGCAACCTGTACTGGACAGACTCGATGTTTGATCGTGTCGAAGTTTCCAAACTGGATGGCAGTGATAGAAAAGTTTTGTTCTCAACAAGATTGATCAATCCAAGATCTATTGTCGTTCACCCAGAGAGAGGGTATGTATAGAATTACACACGTAAAAATCTCACAACTTGTCAACAAGATGTGTTCGCAACAGGCTTGTAGCAAGCTTGTCAACAAGTTGTAAAAATTTTATCAAGTTGCTACAATGTTGTCACTCACAACTTGTTATCAAACTGTTGAATTGCAGGACGATAAAAAGGTGTTGCAACAACTTTTAACAAGTCTGTTGAATCAACAATCTTGTAACAAGACAAGCTTGATGATATAATCAGACTTGTTACAAGGTTGTTCTAACAAGTTTAGTACAGTCGTTGACAACTTGTCAACAAGCTAGGAAGAAGCAGTGCGAACACATCTTGTTGACAAGTTGTTGAATCAGCATTGCTACAAGTCGTACACACGTAAAAACGCACAAGTGGTTACAGGTCTGCAAACAAGTTGTTACAAATCTGTTCACTAGTTGTAGACAAGTTGTGTTCGCACTGCTTGTTACAAGTTGTTTTAACAAGTTTGGAACAAGCTGTTAACAAGTTGTAACAAGCTTGATGGTATTATCTGACTTGTTACAAGGTTGTTCTAACAAGTCTGATACGGACATTATATAACAAGAATGTTACAAGATTGACGATACAAGGTTGTAACAATATTGTTACATCATGACTTTATCGGACTTGTTGGAACAACCTTGCAACAAGTCCTCTGATATCAACAAGTTTGTTAAAAGTTGTTAACAGTTTGTTCCAAACTTGTTGACAACTTGGGACAAGCAGTGCGAACACAACTTGTTGACGGCTTGTTGGCAGA
>CACRXK020016440.1:0-11365 GCA_902702795.2 Paramuricea clavata | reverse complement strand
GGGTAGCGGCGGCTTAAAGTCAAAAGAAATTTTCTGTTCAACATATTTGTCAATCTTATTTAATGTTTAACCCTAATTTTTTCGTAAATTTCTCCACGTTTTAGCTATCATTCTTAATTTTTAATTGGTGTCACTCAAATATTTAATTTACTGATTTTTTTACGGCTTTGTCCAAATCCATGTTTTGCCGACTGGGATTCAATATTTTGCCTACTACCTAATGACTGGGGGGGGCTGGTGTTCTAGACGTCATTTTATTTCCTCGTTTTTAACTGGTGTGAGTTAGCTAACTGACAAACAACATATACCGTGTGGCAGCTTGGAAGTTTGAAATTTCAAGGCTGACCTTTATAAATATCCACGGGAGTGCGCCCTCCGGTGGCCATTATGCCCCAAATGTCTGGTAATGTACAACTGAAGTGTCCCTGATTACATTTTTTGGGTTGACATGCAAGTTTAACTGGACATGAAAATAAAATAAAATTCTATTTGATTCAGTTACTCTAGGTCCTTCAATGCTCTAGTGCTTGATCCAGTACTCTAGCTCCTTCAATGTTCTTGAATGCAAAATAAAGAAAGGTACACTGCATGTAACTAACTGAAACGGATTCGTTAAAATAACCAATTTGAAATAGTTGTCTCAGATGCAGTTTTTCACTAGTAATTATTATCAGGTCAAAACAATACGGGGGCGCGGAGAGCGAGATAGTTGGGAAAAAAGTTTCCGCAATTGGGTGTTTCCCAACAATATTTTAGCAGGGCTAATCCTGCTAACCGTATTTGTATACTTTAATTATAATGAAGTATTTTAACTATAGAAGAGACGTAAGCGTATATATATATATATATATATATATATAATATATACAGTGCGTATATATATTCGAGCTTATCTATTCAACGCCGAAAGTTGAGATAATTAATGGATCTAAACTGCATGATATAAATTAAGGTGGTAAAAAATAATTACATGCATGGGAGTGCGATCGAGTTTCAGTTCTGCTTGTATTTTTCATGTGTATAGGTTATAGTTGCATTTCTCCGCGCAAATCGCAACCGCAGTTATCTTATATAGGCTATAGGTCTATAAAATGTATATAATTTTACTCCAAATTGCCATTTGGATGCGCAGTCACAAATCAGGTTCGCTCTCTTAAACTCCAAAGTCAAATCTTCACAACTTCGACTTTTAAGCTCGAGAAGCACAATTGCTGCGCCAATCGTTATATATATAATCGAGTGTCGATGAGGACATAAACTCATTCATGGCCTTCTAGCCTTCCTTGACAATTGTTATACAAACACAATCATGCAGTATAGTTATCTCTTGAGAATTGAATGTCTATTTAAACAGAATAATTCTGATTAACATACTTCAGTCTCCTATCATGGATGAGTCGCACCAATTATGCCTTGTGAATAAGGCTAACGTATTTTGTATATCTTTGCAGGATGCCCTTGAATTGATATTACAAACTGGCTTACTGCATGTATAGGCCTATACGAGCAGTAAATTACAATGACAATTATAAAGTCATTAGAATCCGCGCGAGCAAACCATTGGCACCATTGCAGATGGAATTTGGCATTGAGTAAAATTATATACATTTTATAGACCTATAGCCTATATTATAAGATAATTGCGGATTGCGATTTGCGCGGAGAGACGCAACTGAGCAGAACTGAAACTCTGCTTGTATTTTTCAGGTAGTTGCTAATGCTTCTTTCGCAATCCCATCATTCCATGCATGCAAGTAGTTATTTTTTTACCACTTTAATTTATATCATATAATTTAGGTCCATGAATTATCTCAACTTTCGCGTTGAATAGATATTAAGCTCGAATATACGCACTGTTATTAACTATATACATGCATGTATGGTGGTTATTTATAATTATTGAAAAAACTAAGCTTATAATATATATATATATATATATATATATATATATATATATATATATATATATATATATATATATCTGCATGTACCTGAACTAGATCTTCAGACTTCTGTAAATTTCTTGAATGAAAATATTGACTCCACTTCGATCTGCAATGGAATTTCTGCAGAGTGCTTTTTCAGAGTGCTATCAACAAAAATCTATTCGCGCACCATGCAAGGATATATTTTGCAAGGAAATGCCACAATAGGCTTTCTGCATTGTCGCTCAAATATTGTGATGCTCAATCAATATATATAATAATAAGGGGCGCGGAGAGCGAGACAGTTGGGGAAAAAAGTTTCCGCAATTGCGTGTTTCCAAGCTTGCATGACATGCATGCATATGCACGAGATACAAAATTCTTATTATATTAATCGCTATAAGAATATGTACACTTATATATACAGCCAACGCCAACTTGATCAAGGTTATATAATTTCAAAATCGAAAATCAATCAATTACTTTCCATAATTCCATGCAAACATTACATCGCTATATACAAAGTTTTGAAAAGTCACTTTTTACATTGTTTCAATTGTCTAGCGAAGACAGTGCCCCAAAATGGCGGTTGATAGTGGCCCGTGTAAGAAATGCTAATTGTCTTCTATAGCAAGGTAGGTAGAGTAGCTGGCTTGTTAGGTTTTGGTACTTTAATTTAGTCTGCTTTAGTACATTTTGGGATCTTCTGTGACCTGAACTGGCAAGTATTTTCTGAAAATTTTTTGTACAATACAAAACGGCAACATGATTATTGAAATATCGGTCAAGATCAAGGAGTTGAATTGTTTTGTAGATGGTAATTTCGAGTGTAAATTTTACTCATTTACTGATTTTAATAGACTAACCAGGAGTAGTTGCGAAAAATGCAACCATACGTCGTCTGGCAGGATCATTAAACTGAATAGAACTGTAACGCTACCTCCAAATGGAAATGAAGACCAGTCCCAGTCTTTTCATGCATACGAGGAGCGCTCAATCAGTCAATGATGTCCAGCATGAGCTCCACCTTTGAATTTACTACTTAAGTAAATTCTTAAACACGTCCGAATTTATCATTATGCATTGCCAGAAATATGGGACAAGATGGCGACGGACATGCGCACTTTGACTAAATATGGCGGCCAAATATTACTATAAACTATATGGGGGAACACCGCGGAAAAACGTCTGCGCATGCACCAAATTATGAAAATATGGCGGGTAATTTGAATATCAATTTCTAAAACAAAAACATGCTTATTAATTGGTCAAAAATTAGTAAAACAAACGAGAAAATATAGCAAATGGGTAGACTAGACATTAATTGAAAGCGTCCTGGCATTTAAAGTATGGAATGAAATATAACTCATGTAAAAAATTATTGATTTTAACGGACACGACTTCGAAAATATTTGCAAAATTATTCAAAACAAAAATTCAAACTCAAAAGTTAAGAAAACTCTCGAAAAGTTAAGCTTCTTAACCCACTCAAATTGTAGAATAAATCCTATAGTTTAATTATTGTGAACACGAAAATTTTTTATATTTGGCGACATAGTTTTTTTTAAAGAAATGTATCTCAAACGAAAATTCGGAAATTGTCGTTGCTTAGTTGATAAACAAAATGTTTCAGACGATAAATTTGTCAACAATCACCTTTAGTTCATGTTCTTGTAAAATACAATTTCTTGAACCTTCTGGCTGTATTTATTCCTAGTTTTTAGAATGACATGTTTATTTTTGCGCTCGAAATCTGGCTGTAAAGACGCACAATGAAGTTACTCCTTTTTACCGCCATTTTGAGCCTTCGGAAACGTTCGGAACAGCTTCTCATCAAGTTCGCAATACTATTACAGGTAAGGTTGACGCATGCGCAGACGTTTTTCCGCGGTGTTATATGGGGGTTGATCAAAATGTCAAATTTTAATATACTTTGTTTAAATATTTCATGGTTGCCGAGTTCGATTATAGTAGCGACACGAACAAGATATTTCTAAACAAAAATCGCTAGTATTGCACGCGTCTAGCTGGTTCCTGAGAATGTTGTATTTTTACTCGGAATTCGTAAGTGTAATTTATAGTAAACTTGTGACACAAGAGGTAAATATCCGACGAATAGACCAACATCCATTCGGGCGATGCAATTAAGTGCCGAGTTCGCGATATATTTAATGATGTCCAAACTGTTAATTTAGCTAAATAAATCGCTGTAATTTCCAGGGAAACTGGTTCCCGAAACGTTTAAAAGTTCGCCTTTTACGGTTCTTGTATGTCGCCATTAGGCCATCTTAATATCCAAAAACGACAAGTTTTAATACAAATTTGAGCTGTTTCGAGCAGCCATGTTTCTTGTTTATTTTGAAAGACTAGATCCAGGCACTCTCAAACAAAGGGATATTTTAGGATTTTTTAGGATATTTGCGATATTTTTAGTCTTGATAAAATTGGCCAATAATGAACACCGTAGCCCCGATGCACGTGCGAATCACGTTCTGAAGGGGTAATATGACGGTGACTTCAAAATAAGGTTTCCGTTTTTATAACGTAGAAAAAACTATCCTAACGCAAAGCTAAACCCTAATACTAACCCCAACCCTAACCCTAACCTAACCCTAACTTATTTTAAAAATTGGAAAAAGAACAGAAACTTTATTTTGAAGTATACTATCTAGCAATTGCCGTAATTATGACCTTTAGATCGATTTCCGACGATTCCCGAGTGCCAGGATGTTTCAATATGTCAAGGTGGTCAAGTGTATTTCCGGCAGTGAACTCTAATAATAACTGGAAGGCTAAGTCAGGGGGGGAGTTGAAGCCGTGCTTGAAGCTTTTTTTGTAGGTAGACCCAGTCCTTTTTACATTTTTTTTTCAAAATATGCACATTTTTCGATCAGAAAAATCTTGCCCCAAAATATTAGTTATACTAGGAGTTACTATCGCAAGGAAAGTGCTGCCTCACCCCCAAGGGATCAAAGGCAGCATGCACAATTTACCGAATACGTAAGGGGCTGTTTATATGATTTGCCAGGACGAGATATGAGGTGGGATGATCTCAATATTTTTCCGAATCGTCATCATCCAATGAACCCTGGATTCCTGCCTTCACTGTCGTCTCAGATTTCTTCTCTGAGCTCGCTTTACTTCTTGTCTGGTAAGCGACAGCCTCGTTTCTCTTGTCACTACAGTTATGGCGCACAATTCAACAAAAGACTACATTATTTTCAAGAGATTCAGATAGATTATAGGTAACTGTAAATGAATGGTTGTTCAGGCAGCGATAATCAGGGGCTTCAGCAATGGGGCTTCAGAAGCGAGGGGTCAGGGGGCTGCCGCACCCCTACTTTTTTAGTTGGGGGCTAAATGTCCTTGGGCCCCCCACTTTTTAACAATGGTCGGTAATAAACCACAAAGTTAAATGATATTATTTTAGTTACCTGTGTAGACAAAACAATTAGAGATATTTTATGATATCTTATACTTACTTTTGTATGTATAATTATAATACTGTCTGTGGCAATGCTAGCTATAGCAACAGCTAGGTCATGCTATGCAAATTTATTATTTGCATTATTCAAATGATGTAGGTTTATTAGCATATCATGACCAGTTGCCATGGTTAGCTTGCCACTGAATACTGTATAATATCATATATAGAAATACTAAGTCATTTTTTGTCCCAAATATTGTTTTAATGGCACCTTCATGGCTACCCTTGTTGACATTTTTGTTTAATTAATACATCAGCTTCAGATGACACTATTCATTGTAATGATTAAGATTGTACTCAGTCAGAACTGCAAAACTATATAATAAGAAAAAAATTTTGAGCATTATCGAAAAATATAGTATACTATATATTATGCTAACAATGGACATATCATATCATATCATGCAAAGAAATTAACTTTGTCCTTGGTTGGCTACAAGAAAATGGCTTTGAACGATTGAAGAGAATTTCTGAAGGAAAGAAAAACTTTGTAATTCCAAAATTACAAAATGCTGTAGCTTCTAATTCATACATGGGGTGGGGTATTTGAACTCCAATTTTTCACAATATGTGGTGTATTTGAACCGGAATTACAAATATATGTAGGAAATTTGACCTGACCAAAACGTCAAAATCCAATTTTTAGTTGACAAGCCACCTTAAGTATGGGACTCCAAGGAGGTTCGTTTGGCTGTATCTTACATGCAGTATCCATAAGTATGAGTACTTCCGCACACCGGAAGACGCATGCATGCCGTGGTGCGCATGTCAAGTAGCGACAATAACAAAAAAATGTAAACAATACCTAAAGGTGGCTTTTCGACTAAAAAATTACTGTAGGGCCACTTTAACCACACGTAAAAATTGAGAAAATCAACAACTTGTTGCAAGTTGATATCGACAGGCGTGAACAAGGTTGTGCGGCCCAGTATGAACAGTATTGTCAACATGTTGTTACAACATTGTTCAACTGTAACAACTGTCAACTTGGAACAACATGGTTGACAACTTGTTCATAGTTGGCCGCACAACATTGTTCATGCCTGTCGATATCAACTTGCAACAACCTGCGCGTTTTTAGCCGTGTCATTTGCCATTCTCAGCAACAGTGGAATACAGTATAATGTAGCATGACATTTGAGTATAAAAAATTGTATAAAATGACACTATAGCTTGACTAAAACGTCAATAGTTTTTGCCTCAATGGGCTTTATAGTATCGTTATTGTGTGCATCAAAAGGATTCACATGTGTTGTAGTTGTTTTCGCATGCACTACAGCTGGCATATTACGTGTGTCGATCACAGATCACATATCTCATAAGGAAACATGTTCGTACAGCATGAAACACCGACAACTTTAGGTAAGGTATCTAGATATACAGACATAAATTCGACACCAGGTTCTAAGACAACAAAGCCATTATCCAGAGCTTGCAAGTACATTTTGTCTCCTTGTAATAAGACATTATTGATTCAAATCTCATTCAATGTTGTTTTTAATAACCAATCGATCAGTGAGATATTTTGAGCAGTTAAAAGTGCCGATATTAACAGATAAAAGCGCATTGTTTGCCTCTAGATTGAACACTAAAAAGATCATCGCCTTGATGTATATAAGAAGAAAGAAATAGAGCCATACTTACCTGAATTTTTCCCGATATTTTCGATTTCTTGCATCCGTATTTAAAAGCTTGAAAAATCTTGAGCACATGGAGATGCGTGCGCAATACAAATCTTGTTTTGACCGCTCCCCTCATTTAACAAACGTCCCTGAAGCTTTTAATTATTCCCCCCGGATTACGACATCTTTACAGACGGACACAAGTCGAGATGTCGACTATACATAGATCGCGCGAAAGACTGGGTCGAGAGTGGACTCTGGAGCAACCACCAAGTGTCAAGAATAGTGTGCTGCCTCGCTACGCTCGGCAGCAACTACCAAATTTAATTTATATCAGTAGTATTACAGCCTCGTCCCCGGCGCTTTGATGTTGCGTGACGCGCGCGCGGGAGGACACGCGTGGGGGGAAAGGAAAAATTCGGAGCGAAGCGCCTGGAAGAAAATGCTTTCAAGATGGCGGACAAAACAAGTGATTTGCATTTTTGTCTTGACAACGATAGTGAAGATGGTCAGTATAAACAGGTAAACATTTTAAAATTCAAATTACTATTTTAGTATTTCATGGAATTCTTGAAAAAATGTTGGGAATATGTGGTAGACTTTATTTTTTAGGAAATAAGCCACAAATATTTATGTGTGGTTGTAGATATAAAACCTTTTTGTATTTACTGTAACTTTATGCGATAATTTCATCCCTCAATCCCGAAATTAAATGGTTGCACAGTACAGGTATGTCAAGAGATGAAACTATGATGTGCTAGTATATTAAATTGGGAATTAAGGTTTTACATATTTAGTCAAGGGTTTTGTTATGCATGAGCTTGTGGTGAGGCCACTATCTGTTGTATATTAGTTTCTCATCCCCGCCCGCGTGCTTTTTAAGAAAATTGTCTTGTTCGCCATTATTGCCATTATTGCCATTTTTGACCATTATTACAAATTTTGTGATGTCTTCAAAATTATATTTGAAAGAAAGACATGCAATTAGAAACGTTCCCAAACCAAAAGTTTTAGTTAAGATACGAAATTTCATACCAATTGCAAAACTGCCAGTTTCTCTCGCATTTACGTAAAAGTTCTACCGAAAGCCAGGGGCAGGGATAAAAACGCGAGACGACTAGGCTACAAAATTATTTCTCTATTCTGTGATTATTTCACATGTGACCATGTTTTTAAGATGAAAACATACTCAGTTGCACTCACTAATTTTGTGCTGTTTTTGCAATGCTATAAATGCTAAATGCGCATTTTTTCAAGTAATATTTACGGAGAGGGGAAATCCGACAAATAATGGCATAATGGTAATGGCCCGCCCGCCCGCATCAACTTTAGGTGAAGCCCCGGATGAGAAACTAATATGCAACAAATAGTGGCCTGAACTCGCTGAACTGGTGCAGGTCTGCAGGACAGAGCTCAGCTGCTAGGGGCAGCTGATCTGAGAAGTGAGAAGGCATGTTTTATATCTAGGATTGTAGTTTATGTCCTCTCTGATAGTTTGTTGCATGTATATATTAAGTTATCAAAGGAGCAGTGCCACGGTTCTACTGTGCATCCAAAATATGCGCGAACTTGAAAAACTGTCTGCCAACAATTAATCAAGTTAGGAGTGAAATACGATATACTATTTATAATCCCTTCGTTATGCAGGACATCCTTGCTTTGTTTTAAAAATTGAAGGCTGCTGCTGCATCTTTTCAATCATGTAGCATTAATTTTAAACGTTTCTTTGCACCATTTATTTTAGCCAATCAGCGCCGTGACACTGCCCCTTTAAATTGTTTCTATAGTTCTGCCATGTTTCTGTCCCTGAGGTTATTAAGGGCAGTTAATGCGGACAGCTAGCCCAGTAAGCGAGACCTCACCGTGTGGTTATTTTTATATTTTTATAGTGGAAATTCCTTTCAATTTGTATGGACAACCTGACTGGCTCAGAGAGATCTCACTTGAAGAAGGCAACATCTCACTTGAACAAGCAACATCTCAGTTATACCGGGAGGATATTTTGTGGCTATACAAAACACTAACCAGACTGACTTGGTCAAAATAAAGTCAAAACAACAAAATTGGTCATGACAATATTGTCAAAACAATAGAGAGAGACGCAGAAATTTCCAACAATGAGTGCATGCTACTGACATTGTTATTGAAACTGAGTACCAAGCAACATGTTTGAAAATTGAAGATGCAAATTCTTGATTAATTTTGTATTATTTTAGATTAAATTAATTTTTAAACCTAACTGTACAATCAAGTTACATGTAATAGAGTATTATTATAACTTTGTAGCTCCATAGGCTATTCTTTCGCTGTTCCAGGTTTTGATCCACAAAGTTATAGAGAAAAGTCATTGTTAGTTCTGCCAATTAGGTCTGGCAAGTGCTAGTGTACCACTACACCACTACTCCTGCGATTTGAACATTCAAAAGATCTTGTATTAATCTCTTGTTCACATGACTTACATCACCCTGAATGAGAAATGTCCATTATGCTTATAAAATAGTGACAGTACGTATCATTAGAACACACGTTGAAGAAATATTGACAGAGTCACATATCCCACAATCCGATTACAGGGAAATTTACTTTAGAGTAGAACCCAAACCCAACTGTTCAGGTAGACATTTATATGTTAACCCATTGAGTGCCAGCACTCTCCTATTGACGAGTAAAATTGTTGGTGTTAGACACTTACATAAATGGGTTCATTATGGTATGTCAGATAAATTGACTCGTGCAATTTTCACATACGAGTTCTGGCATTTATAAGCCCTAGTTTGAAACCAACTTTAAAGCCTACAACAGGTAATTGCAGCCAACTATCAAGTTAACCCATTAGGCTGCCATGCACCCAAGCTTGTTATTTTACTTTCAGACCCTCTTAATGGCAGGCAATTTTACTTCTCAAGGGGAATTTTACTTCTCTTGTGTTTCTTAACTCCCAAAGTTTCATTTTACACCTTTCATTCCTACAAATAATTTTAGAACTACAACTCTAATGACCGTGGGATTTATAAAACTCTGACAAATTATGTTTGGCCAGATGAATATTGTAAACATCTGAATATAAGCCCTGGGCTTATATTTGTTTGTACTTTGTAAGCATTTTTGATGGACTGAGCTGTTGGAATCCTGGCCCTCACTGCATTAATAAATACCTGTCGAGGGGCTTGCATTAGAGGTGGCTTATATTCGGAATCGCCCGAGTAAATATGGATGGTGGGATTATACATAGGGGGGGTGGGAGGGGGGGGGGTGTTATATGTTGGCGGTTATATGTTTATGGTAATTGTTTGATTGCAATGGGTATTGAATGGTTTGAATCTGATATCTTTGGCCTAGCAAAACCTTTTTTTCACTTGTCTGTCATGAATTGACAATTTAATAATACAACTACACAGTAATTATAAATATTAACTGCTACAAAGAAGTAAAGAACCTGGCAAAGATATCACTCAAAATTTGTCAGGGAAAATTTACTAATACTAAATAAATATAAGTGTACAGTGTAAAGGACTCCAAAATCATACGCAGCCTTAAAACCCTACGAACACGTTGATCAGAATGATTTTCATATAAATATTTGGTTCACATAATAAAATTATAGCAGTCAACAAGACAATAAATCATATTGAAATATATAATGAGACAAATTCATACAAATTTACCTTCAAAAGAAATATTGTGAAGAGATTCACTGATCTCGTCCATGATTCCGTCGTGAATAAAGCAAAATAATCAAGAAAATCGAACAATGGCTTTGAAAGTTCAGAAATCGACAGAAATTTCAGAAATCGACACGTTTTCTGCGAGGCGCTTCCGCGTCCCGTATTGAGCAACGCACCTCGATTCCCGCGCGTGCGTCACGCAACCAGTAAGCACATCAAAGCGCCAGGGACGAGGCTGGATATTTACCACCTGCTATTAACTATTTCTGCCTATAACTATTTATATCACATATTCATGCATGCGCTTTTTTTCATGTTGATATACCATCCCCAACCAACACAGATAAGTTCAATATTATATATTGTATACACTATATTGTATCAATAGTATTGTGCATTATAGACATCAGACATGTTCTTGCAAAAACGCCGTGCTCATTTGCATATTATACATGTTTCCCACGACCCAGATCTGATAATTGTCAACTATTATAGTTCTCAATATGCCACCGCACGCGTATCATCAGCAGGCTCTGTTTGAGATTCAAAACAAAGTTAAATCACTATACATGCATGCATGAATTTAGTCCACTATCACTGATGTTTTGTCGAAATAAAAACGGGTTTAATAACGTGTTAAACAAGACAATAATATTGTGTGATTTG
>CACRXK020016439.1:0-11366 GCA_902702795.2 Paramuricea clavata | reverse complement strand
GTCAGGTGTGCAAGTTATTCAATAGGGTACTAACCTTGTATACAGGGCGTTATAGAATTTAAAAAAATCTGGGCAGGATGTTACAAGGCCATCGGAAGTAAATCAATATTGGGGGGACTCAAGAATATATCTGAATAAATTTTAATTGCTTTTGCACTTTTCTAGTTATTTTGTGTGTTTTGCTTATACAAATGGAAATTTTAGGGGGGCTCAAGCCCCCCACTTCTGACGGCCTTGTGTTACATGTGCCATTGCCAGCTGCCATTAATAGTTTGCAGAATTGTGAAAAATAAATCAATGCTGTAGATTGCAAGTGGTAATGCACTTTCTCCATTGGTATTATAGACATAATACACATAAAATTCCACAAGACCAATTAACTTGGTAATCCTGAGTATTCCATACTCATTGGGAAATCAGTCAGATGCAATTGTACCCACCCTCTGGTCAACCCTTGCCACTAGCAGAATGTGCTTGTCTGTATCTCATATACAGAATGTGCTTGTCTGTATCATGATTTGTTGCAGTGTATGTTGTTTAAACAAATTTGCCATCTACAGCATTGATTTATTTTTCACAATTCTGCAAACTATTAATGGCAGCTGGCAATGTCACATGTAACACAAGGCCGTCAGAAGTGGGTGGCTTGAAGCCACCCCCCTAAAATTTCCATTTGTATAAGCAAAACACACAAAATAACTAGGAAAAGTGCAAAAGCAATTAAAATTTATTCAGATATATTCTTGAGTCCCCCAATATTGATTTACTTCCGATGGCCTTGTAACATCCTGCCCAGATTTTTTTAATTCTATAATGCCCTGTATACAAGGTTAGTACCCTATTGAATAACTTGCACACCTGACACCACTATAAAGAAAAATGGGCCGGCCATTGCTAATGTGCCGGTTGAAAGGTAAGCATGAGCTACTAAGTGTGTTAGCTTATTTAGGTCATGAAAAAAGAAAATTACAAAAGTAGTAAAAGAGGACACATTAGTTGTGTGAATATGTTTTTTTTTGCTATCATCACGATAATGTTCACCCAGCATGAAATGAAAAGGTAGTGCACAAACTGTGCAGAGTCCATTTTGCATGTTGGCACACAATTTGGCATTAAAATTGTATATTGTTGATTGCTAGGCGAACAAGTGAGGACTCTGAACCCGGCATTGCTTGACGAGTAAGATACTTAGCATACTAACCCCAATTACACATACCACATGAAATATCTAAGGTTACAAGGCGGCAATATAATTGTAATACTAATTATATACAATATCTCAAATGCTCAGATGTATGGTAAATTAAATTTGAAGTGCACCCCCCCCCCCTTTACACTCCCCTGTTGGCCAAGGGTGTGTACCTCTGTCAACCCCCCCTCCCCTCCCCCTATAAACCCAACTGTATGTTGGGATGGATTTACTGGGGGGGGGGTGCACCTCCCTAGCCCTGGCCAGGGGGGGGGGAGTGCTATTTTTCATGATAAAACAAAAAATATTATAGAGACAAAATGAGATACAGTAATTTGAGTGATATCGATAACATGATAAGAAGCAAACTGTGAACAACAATTACAATTCAAATACAGTAGTCAAGCAAGACTTGACCTGTAAGTTGATGGGCGGGTGGCATGCATGACCAACATAACTCGG
Organism: Paramuricea clavata; assembly: GCA_902702795.2. Taxonomy (NCBI): domain Eukaryota; kingdom Metazoa; phylum Cnidaria; class Anthozoa; order Malacalcyonacea; family Plexauridae; genus Paramuricea; species Paramuricea clavata. The sequence continues at coordinate 9,715 of CACRXK020016439.1, read as the reverse complement.
CATTAGAGCTGGCAAATCAAACCCCCCTCCCCTTCTACCAGATCATGCTGGATCCATCCCTGCCACCATGACTGTTAGTGTTGGTGCTAATTAAACAGTGCAATCTGCAATCTTGAACGGTCTGTGCCAGGCTAGATAGAGACGATAGCAAGATAACTATATATAACTTAGTACCTGAAAAATTCAAACAGAACTTCACTCGAAAAGTCAATAATTTGTACATTCCGCATGGATTTTCAAGCTCTGTGGATTATGGAATATAAACTAGGCTGTTATTACAATTTTCAAAATTGAAGTTGAATGTGTCACAAATTTCTTATCTTGGCCAATCTATTTTTTTACTTTTAAAGCATAATTCACTGAAACATATAGATATTAATTTAAACTATGTTTGAGAAAAATTCTGTTATAAAATCTTTTAATCAGGTAAAGAGTAAGATACCTGGCATATCAGAATATAAGTTCTACCAACCAAAAAGAATAAAAAGATCAAAAAACAACAATAGAAATTATAGAATATAAACTCCATTTAAACTCCACTCCTTAGCTTGGCGCCATATTGAATTTCGCGGTCGCGCTGGTAAAGGCCTGGGGACTAGGTGCTCTACCGTATCTGAAATAGCCTTCACCTGGAGGGTGTCTAGATGACTTGAGAATGTAGAAGCAAAGCAAGAGGATTTTTTATAACATTTTTCACAAAAACGTGCGTAGAAGAGTGCCAAACGTTTATGGTAAGTAGTTACTTTATATAAAACAAAACATACTGCGAATAATAACATCTTGTGTGCTCAAGATTTGAGTTATAAACAACAAGAAGACATGATTTAATACTCAAACCTAATACATATTTATCAGTATGTTTTGCGTTGTATTTCTTAAAATTGTCGACTGGTCATGGATTCTGGTTACGTTACGTTTCATCAACAATATTTTGATGTTTGGTGGTAGGTCAACAGGCGCTATATATCATTTACATGGCACTGAGTGTCTGAGTAGATACAGATTGAGGTTTTACTCGGCCAAAAACCTGTAACCACCGTCTCTCCATGTATTCACAATGGCAAAACACTCGCTTTTTCTTGAAGGGTCTTGTAGATGGAAATTAGTGAGTGTAAATTTATTTAAGAACGAGATGCTCTATGGAGCGTTAACTCACTGGGGCTATACATATTATGCACTATATGGTACAACAGTCATATGACCATTGAAGAGTTGTCACCTGACTCTTGTTGCAAAATCTTTATACCTGTTACAAAAGCATGTGCAGCAGATACAGTTAGCATACTGTTCTTTGTCGTTAATTTGAGCCTGCTACTGTCGGTCAGGGGTGGTATAATGCTTAGGTTGTGTGACTACCCTACACCAACATAATGTGCACTTTTAAAACATGTGTAAGAGTAAACTAAGATGAGTTGTGGTTTAATTGGTTCCGGTGTCACAGGAAATTCACCCCCCAAGGGGATTTGCCCCCCCCCCCTCTCAAAAGGGGGCGATATTCCTAGGAGATTATTCCTTAGGAATTCTGAAATAGAAATTTTGAATTTTTGATCTAAAAACAAAACGATTGCAAGTTGAAAACATTTATTGTGTGATTTATTTATTTATTACAAGGAGACAAAATTACATACACATTTTAGGCTGCTTAGCAGCTGGTGGTGTGCACAGTCTGCATAACCACTCATTTGAGATACTTAGACTAGTGTCATATTCTACACATCTAAAGTGGAACCATCACAGAGATCGCATAAAATCATGTTGTCGTATTCTTCTGGCAGTTTACATACATATTATAAAAACAATCGCTTGCAAATTTTATCAATACCAGTGTTAACAATAGCCGCCACAGTAATCACTTGCTAACAATAAACTATAGGATTAATAAAAATCTATGGAATGTGTTGGGAAGCATATTGACTATTGTCCGTTAAATCGTCAACTTTCCGTGTCAGTGATGTAATCTTGATTCTTGACTTCCGCAAAGAAAATGGCATTATATATGTGGTGTGGTTTATTCAAATAATTTCATGATACTTTGATTTTATTAGTGCCTTAAACATTTGAGAATGTAACTCTGCAAATTAAACTAAAAGCTTTTTTGTCTTTTTTGAAACGTATATTATTGGATTATTGCCTACCCTTCGCTTCTGAGATTTACAAACTATATTGAAATAATGCAAGTAAAAAATAGTGACAACTTATAAACCATACATTTTCCGATAACGACAAAACGTGGATGCAAAACAATACCAATAATTACAATAACCACCACAGTGATTACTTTTTAACAATGAGTTTAAGGATTAACACTGAAAATGCAAAATATGCATGGTGTGCTGTGAAGCGTCGTAAGTCCTATTTAGTATTGATCTACTGTAACTATGTAAAGCCCTTTCGATACATGTAATTGTAAATTTGTATTCTTACATGCAGGGCTTGAAATAACGTTCCCAAAGTTCCCAATCATGGTGATCGGCAGTTGTGACTTTCCCTGCTTTTTTCAGGTTGGAAACCGAAACCCTGCTTTTCCGCCGATCATAAACAATTCCTTGCCGATCATTGATCGGTGATCAGTTGTTATTTCAAGCTCTGTCTTAACAATTTTGAATTGATACTGATTTCAAATGATTAACAAAAAGTTAGTCATAATTAAGCAGCCCACATGAGTATAAGTCCCCTACGTGTATAAGCCCACCATATTCACTAACATTCAGGCCATATTCCAAATATAAGTCCCTTCGTATATAAGTCCCTTCATTTACAAGCCCACAGACTTTATATTATTGGATAGGTATATTATTAATGATATGACAATGAGTGACAATAATTACACCAACTTGTTTTATGTAATGACTATAGATTATATATTTATATTTCTTTTCGTTCACACTATAGTTTCCAAGTGCGATAAATGTTATTACTAACAAATGATGTTGTCCGTAAGCCCCCTGTATACTACTATATAAATTATAAAATTATTGTAAATATTAAAAAAATTATTGATTATTAAATTACTGTCGTTCCAATTGAAGTGTTGCTCAAATATTGATTCAATACATTACCTCGGGCTGACCAATTCATTTGATCAAGTTCCTCGAGATATTCATACACTTCCTGTGAAAGAGCCAATTCCAAGTATTTGATCATTTCTGGTCACTTCCTTTCTATTTATGATTGGTTAGTTGCACAAACAACAAAGGTGATTGGTGCATTCAAACTATTCAACAGGAAGTTTACAATTATACTAGGAAGTGTATGAATATCTCGAGGAACTTGATGAAATGAATTGGTCAGCCCGAGGTAATGTATTGAATCAATATTTGAGCAACACTTCAATTGGAACGACAGTAAATTATTTAATTAAATTATTTTAATAATTATTTAAATTAAATTATTTATTATTATTAAAATTATTGTATTATTATTAATTATTGTATATTACTATGTAAATTATATAAGCCCTCCCATGCTTATGAACGAATATAAGCCCAGGGCTTATATTCATAAGTGTACCATAGAACCCGGAAATGTTATGCTACTGGCTTATCTTACGTGAGAATAATAAACAATTTTCTAATTAACTTCATAGTAAATCAATAATGGCAGCATGGCAATATTTCTAGGTGTACTTGGTTTTTAGGAAGAGAACAATTACAATCTCATGAGTATATATGTTCTCATATTTTCCAGTTTGAAATAGAACTTTTAATTTCCCCAGTACCTGGATTAAAGAATAAAGATGCTTGTAATTGTAGATGGGTTGATATTGTAATGGGTCATTCCAGAAAACATCCATACCTCCCCCACAGAGGAAATTGGAAGTTACCCCCACCTACCCCTTCGGATGTCCTAATACACTCACTATTATCAAAAAGAAATTTTTCTCCCCTACCCCTTCGGACAGCAGAGATTTTCTCCTTGGGGGCAAGGTGAATAAATAAAGTCTTGTGTTGTGCTCCTGCCCTGGGGGTGGGAATGTTTACAAAGAGTAGCCATGGTGGCCGAGAGGGGATGAAGCATGTAGGTATCCCGGGGTTGTAGTTCCAGGGATGGTGGATGGTAGTTGCATAATATGTAACAAATCGGGGTTTAATTTCAAGTTCACCTTTCATTTGGCATTTTGGCCTTATTCTAAAAATTGCCACCTTCGGTCTCATAGCAAAATTGAAAATTATATGCAAAAATTCTTCCTTCCGTCAAACCTAGGAGAATTCAGGAAATATATACATAAATCTTCCAACTCTTTCACCTGTATAGCTGCATTGTTTTCTACTCCACACGTCACAATCACATTATAATTTAATATCATGCATGACCTTCAGGTGACGAAGTTCCACACAAGTAGTGATGTTTGTATTTCATACAATTGTTGCTGTGCATCGCTATCTTTGTATTTCTGACTTTGCCCCATAATAGGATTTATTTGCATTAAGTTTTGAATCGACAATACCGTACGAAGCCTCAAAAAAGCAGTTTAAAAAGAACGTAAACATATATATTGTATTCATACTGGTTCAAGTAAATAGAGAATAATACACGAGTGTGCGGAAATACCAGATTTATTTCGAGTGTTGAGCATGATATCTCACGAGTGAGCGCAGCGAACGAGTGAGATATCATGCTCAACACGAGAAATAAATCTGGTATGTCCAAACACCCATGTATTTTTCTGTTTATTATATAAATAAAATTCAGTGAAAAACGATAAAACGTCCGTGGCAATGCGTTTTACAACAAATGATACAGATGTATTTTCACACGTAAAAATATTGTATTTTTTACGTGTGTTTAAATACGATTTTTCTCAGTGGCCAAAATCTCTATAATTTTATAACACTTATGTTTATATAATAAATAGCAGTTTTGGCTTTTTTAGTAAAATTCTTCAATTTTCCTCAAAACGTAGGGTTATTTATGGCTAAATTGGGTAAAAATTGGCAGCTCGTGACATTAATATTCTATTTTGTGGCTATTGACGACGATCAGAGATCCACTATATCCACCAAAAATGCGTGCGGAAACCTACACTCGCCCTGTTGTGGTGACCCTGCCCTAGTTGGCAAAGCTAATAAAAAATAAAATAATTTTGTTTATATCTTTGGCTAAAAAGCAGAGATGAAGCAGGGGGAAAAGTTAGTGAAAAACACAGAAAGGGCAAGGCACTGCCATGGAACACAGTCCATTACACAATGCACATGCATTAGCCAATCAAATTGCCGGTCTGTTATATCCCACTTATATTATAAATACATTTATTAACAGCTGCGAAAAATGCAACTATAGGTCCCTAGCAGGAATCGAACCTGCGGTCCTGCAATTCCGATGCTGTGCCCTACCCAACTTAGCTCGGGGGCATACACCCCCCATTCATCAATCGCCAACAATTTTTTGGGGGGAGGGGAATATTAATTAGGGAATGTTGTCGGCAAATGCAATGCTACACCCTCTTCTTTAGCCTCTTTGCTATGGCCCTGACTGAGCTACAGAGTCCAATTGCATGTCAATTAAGCTCGAACCACTACTGCTATGGAACCTATAGTTGCATTTTTCACAGCTGTCCTTGTTAGGCCTAATAAATGTATATAAATTTACACTCGATAATATCCATCTACTAGACCCCTGAATATCTAAGCCTAGCCAGCCATTATGGATGCTTTCAAGGGGGTGAAAACCTCTCCTTGTTGCACTGGCTAGAAACATGGCGGCTAACATGTCAAGTCTGACTTCTGTAAGTGTTAGACCCTGGCCACCATATTAATTTAAGCACGCAGGAGTCTGGTTCAACCGTTACAGCTTACCTGTTACAGCTTACCTGTTACAGCTTACCTTGCAGGTGGCATAAATGACAGAATGATGTAATATATTATAAAGAAGAGATGGGAGTAGCGGGGGGGCCATGAGGGATATTTGTGCAATAAGGAAATTAAATTTCTGACTCTCAACAAGTATTGAAGAAATACTGTATCTGCCAAATGAAGTAATACAAGTTGCATGCAGATCGAGGAGTGTAATGGTTGATATTGAAATATTGCAAGAATAAAATGGTATTGTATGTCAAACATAAACAATACATTAATGCAAACCCTCGGTTCCTAGTTCAGCCACAAAGACTTTTAGAATTTCCACAGTTGATTACATCAATAAAGAAGTAGATGGCAAAGTTGGAAGTCTTGTTTTAATCCCTGCCCCGTCTACACGAAAACTGAATGTTAAAATCCCTTTCATTTTTTAAAATTTTCGGAAATCACTTTCATTGTTTCAAACAACATGGTATTAATGCCTGGTTCACACTGGTCGTAAGAATTGGGGATTTCCATTGTCTGTGATCATTGGTGTGTAAAATGCTTTGTCTGTCGGAAAAGAATACAATAGATCGCCGATGAATTACGACCAGTGTGAACCAGGCTTAAAGGAGATCCATAAGACTTGAAACAAAGCAACCTTCAATACAACCAACAGAGAGTGGAACTCTCTCATAATCCTTTCATGTTTTGACAAAAAAGACTCAAGAGAGTTGCGTCAACTTTAACTCTCTCATATTAGTTGAAGGAAATATTGGGAGAATTAATAACTTGGGTGTGATATGTTAACTCTCCAGTTTAATAACTCTCCTTTAGTCATACCCCTTCAATGTCATATTGTGCATAATTATATTTAATGTTTTCAATTAACCCAAATAATAGTGCCTTGTAATAATTATTTCCTTCAGTTCCATTCTGGTATATCTGGACCATGAGCTAAATAAATGTACAGAGAAGGAAGAAGAATCTCTTTCTAGCTTGGTATGTGATTTTAACATAAACTGTTTTTGAGAGTTGCAGGGTTTTAGCTAGGATTTCCAATTTTGGGCGTGTTTTAAAATTTTTTGGGAGTGTACTTATCGAGTGCCGTAGGCACAATAATTCTGGGGGCTCCGGGAACACACCCCCCCCCCCAGGAAATTTTTAAAGACTTGCATCTCTGAAATGACGTTTCCAGCATTCTAAAAGCACATTTTATGAAAGTGTTCAGGTTTTTAAAAGACCTTATTAATGTTTGTTCGTTCACTGCAACCAGGTATATCAATCATGTTTCGCTCGCTAACCAGAGTAGTGAGTGAAACAAGATCTTATCAATGGTGCATTTGGTGATAAATCACATGCTTACCCAGAATAGCACTAGTGAAAGTTTTATGCATTCCAAAGTTTCAGCCAAAGACTTTTAATGTTTTATCACATAACCTGCTAAATGTGCTAATACCTTCTGTGACCAACAAGGCAACAACACATGTAAAACAGAACTTTTATTCAATTTATACAACATACACTAATACAGTAAATATAGTTTTGGTATCTAGTACCACCTGTGTGGCTTCTCGTTAAATATAGCTAAAGCAGTATCTAAATCAAGGGACTCTCCTGATGTCTTAGAATATGACACTCTCACAAGCTCGTCCAGTATATTTATCCCAAGCCTTGTTCTCAGCTTGGTTTTGACTCTATTCTGAACGCTAAATACACGTTCAGCCTCTGCATTTGAAGGCATCGTTGTCAAGGTCAAGACCATAAGCTTGTATATTTCTAGAGAAGGGAAGAGCAAACATTGTATTCACATTATATGGCAACTGGTAGTATTAGTAAACTGTTTCTAGGATTTAGGAATTTAATATGATGCTAATGGAATAAACGTACGTGGATAGATCATTTTGTTGTCTACATTGCCACCACCAAATAGCTTAGTAAATAATTCTTGCGGTTTGTAAAAACAGAACTTCAGCTGCTCATTTTCGTTTCGATCTTCTCCCCTGTTTTGGTAAACAAGCCGTTTGAAAAACAGGAACTCTTCTTCCGCAGCTTCTGGTTTCACCAAAGCCTGGATGACTTGATTCTCCAAACGCTTAGGTTCGCCATAGAAATCGAGCAGGTTTTTGAGATGGTCATAACCCCATCCTGCGAGTTGCTGAAGGTTTTCTGGGTAAGCAGAAGGATCAAATATCTATAAAATAATGAGACACTAGATACTACGGGATGCTGGATAATAAATAAAAGCTGATTAACTGTTTTTCTATTTGACTTCGTTTTTCAATTTACATTTGAGCTGTTAACCTTGCTAAGGCTTTTCGTCCACCTTATACTACATATATATGTATACTAAAAATATACTGAACTAAAAAACTATTTTTTTTACAATGATTGATATTAACTACCTGAAAAGCAGAAAGTAGTTGAACATTGGGGAACCTTGATGTGATGTTGTTTACCAGGGCATCAATGAATGCTTGCCTGTCTGTCTCAAACTCTTCCAACTGATTCATTCTTTCATTTCGATGAGGATTAGTTTTTAGGTGAACTCCTTCAAAAATTATCTCCAGATCCTTCTTCCATACACCCAAGAAACATCTGAAGATACTTTCCAGGTTGATTCTTCATATCTTGTAAAGTCTCAACAAATATTGGTAGCTAAAGTAATTAAATTGATATTTATTCATCTTAGTTAGTCTCTTATGAATTATAGTAACAACTTTATAAATTTTAGTTACAGTACCTGACTTTGCAATGTAGAAAATGAAATATCTCGATACTGAAAAATTCTGCAGAGGTGATTTGTAGCTCCCACGACGTCACCCAAGAGATGGAGTAGAGCTACATATTTATACGAGGATAGCTTTTCCAAAAGTCCCATCGAAGTAGGCTCATCGTTAGCAGCTTCTTCTTCAAGCAGAATAAGCAGGGGTTGGTAATTATGAATCACTGCCTTTACTGCTTCCCCAACAGACAACCACCTTATATCAAAAATCTGAAAAGAAAACAAGTTAATCATCCAGTTTCCCTCTTCAATGCTCCAGGATCTGCTATATTAATTCATAATATTCATCTATATTAATTCTTACTCGCTTGAACTTTAGATACTTTAAGGATGGTGCAATGTTCTCGTTTCCTTCTTCAGGTGCATTGTCATGATTAATCGCACCTAGCACATCAGCCAAATTTTTAAACTTTTGAAGCCTGTTAGGTGAGTTGTTCACATGCTGGTAAATAGTGCTGAGTATAGTGGATAGTGTATTCACATTCTTTATATCTTTTGCTGCCTTGGAAACAGCAAGGTGAAGTCTGTGGTTAATGCAGTGAATACCAATTAGAAATGGGTTCTCTCGCTGCAGAAGTCCCAATACACCATTCATATCACTTGCCATCACAGATGCTCCATCTATACCTAAACCTGTGAGCTATAGAATGTATTAATGTTGTATAAATTCACAACTGTACTTCATAATCTTTTTAAATATTATTAATAAGAGATCACTAATCTCTGGTCAAATATTTCCTGAGTACTCATTTCAATTATGTAAATGTAATGTACCTTGTTCACAGGAATGCTAAAATCTCCTAGGATTTTCTTGACAGCTTCAACAATTGCTGGAGCAGTGCCGCTTGTAATAACTGATAATTTAAGAAATGAGGTCTTGATCTTCGTTTCGTTGGAGTCGACATATCTAACTACAGCAGCTATATGCTTTTCCTGTGACCTATCTGTGGACTCATCGATACCAAGGCCAATGAAGGGCGAAGAATTAAGGTGGTTGAGCATTTTTCTCAGGAAAACCTGTAATTCCATACAATATATAATTTGACTCCACAACATTAATTAACAATATAACTACTAACTGAAAAAAAACTATTACATACCTCACTTAATGAGTGGAGGAGCTCGTGAAAGGATTCTGGACTTTCCTTTTTAC
>CACRXK020016438.1:0-11366 GCA_902702795.2 Paramuricea clavata | reverse complement strand
GAACAAACGGGAAAACGTCGATTATCTTCAAAAAAATTGAAAGAAAAGCTAGAAGAAAACTACAAAAAAGCTGGTGGACTGTTCCATACTTCAGGAAAGAAGAAGGAGCTGGAAGAGGTTGCAGAAGGTGCTGCAGTGACCATCCGTAAACCAAAACCTCCCGAACCTTCGTTCGAGTGTTTCGCGGAATTGGGAAAGGATTTCTTAACGCCACCAACCAATAGACCTTTCGACGCACTACATGAATTGGTGTATGCCGCCGTCCTCGATAAATTATTTCCTTCTAGTGACATTGTGTTGTCAATATTCTGCGAAGGATGGCCAAATTGTGCAAGAGAATGGATCACACGAGAACGACTTTGGCCAGATATATATTCCGTGGAAAAAATCACACAAAGTGGATTTCACCTTGTTCCAAAGAGCTCCGCTGCATGCGATTTTCGTTTATCGTATTCATGTGCTGAAACCATGTTGATTCGAACTCTCTCACCACTGCAGCATAAAGTAATGAGAGCTTTCAAAGCTGTAGTTAAATACCACCAAAATATCTGGAATCTACCAGTCAAGGGAATTATATCAAGTTATTACTTGAAGACCATCGCATTTTGGCATTTTGAGAAAACCTCAATGGAATTTTGGACTAAAGAAACTTTAGTTCATCATCTTGTTACATTACTTCACGAGTTAGCAGAAGCTTTGAGAATTCAAAATCTTCCAATGTACTTTATGCCTAAAGTAAACCTGCTCCAAGAAGTTGATGATCCTGCTGTCATGCTGAACTTACTTGAAAATATTTCACAACTTTCACTCAATTTCTCGGCGATGTCTGAAGCCATTAACACTGCTTCAATAGGAGCATCAATTTTCGTTAATTCTGACAACGACATTGCTAACCGTGTCAACATTCTCGATGCTAAGGAAAAAATGGTTGCATATATAATTAATTCTCTGACTTCTAATTTTCCGGAAGACACTATGTAGTCACTTGTTTAGTACGTTAACCACTGACAGCGTCAAAAATACCTGTCATTATATATTGGTATGTTCTATTGCCGCTCGTTGCGATGGAATTTGGAGTCATAGTTATATGGAACATTTTTTTCATAAGTTTTAGGTAGACATAAGCATAGACATCATATTTAATTAGCTCCGTCATATTTAAAATTCCACTTCTGTAGTTTTATTGTAACTGGAATGGCCCAATTTTTTAATATATATAATTAATTAAACTTCTCCGGATTGAAATGTACTTTAATTGAACTTTCGACAGATACTGCATGTATTACATGTATACATATACATGTACACACATATATATATATATATATATATATATATATATATATATATATATATATATATATATATATATATATATATATATATATATATATATATGTATATATTTGTATATATATATATATATATAGTATGGATATAGTCTGGCTTGCTAACGTTGATGTCACTTGTCTGGAGGATCCAAAGGAAACACGACGCTTAAAATATTATAGATAGGTATACAGAAGGAAAGGCGAACTCCAGACAGATCAATAATAATGTTTTATTACAAACATTTCGCCAAAACAGGCTTCATCAATGTAAAAAGTTAAAAACACAAGGAAGTTAAGTCATGCGATTTATAACCTAGCCTATGAATAATTAAGAACTAATTAAGGAGTAAATGAGAATACTCTAGGGATGTTTAAAAATATGGCCTATTATTGCGAAGTAATTAAATCGTTTCTAATTACTAAAGATTATCAGACGGGGGTAAAGTACCCAATTAAACAGAACATTTGTTGCAATTCTCAAAATGTTGTGTACCTAGTTACATGTATTAAGTGCTCACGGCAATACATTGGATCCACGAGCACAGAACTGAAGGTCCGCTTTCGTAACCACAAATCTACGATGATTAACAATAAAAGGACATGTGAAGTAGCGACGCATTTCAACAAAACACCGCATGATTTGTCTGACTTGAAGTTTATAGGTATATAGAACAAATAGTAAATAGTAAATGTTCTTAATCATTTATAGGCTAGGTTATAAATCGCATACACTGATGAGGTCTGTTTTGGCGAAACTTTTGTGACAAGACGCTCTACAGAGCGTAAACTCGCTGGGGCTATACAAATGAAAACTAAATTTTGTCACGATATTTGCTCATAATTTGGTAACCGCTACAGAAAAACAGAACAATTTACAGTAAATTACAACAGATTGCGGAACTGGGAAGGTTCTTGTATTTTGACTGTAACATACTGTATAAGCTAGCCATTACCAGTAAGTTAGTACAGTAGCGCTAACATCAAGTTTTGCTGCCGCTATACCTAGGCAGTTTACAGATATAGACAAGTATAATCAACTCGAATACAGTTTAGAGTGAGACTTTATTTAGGAGAATTAGTACAGAAAGAGCTGACAGTTCAGTTCAGTTAGCAATACTTGTAGATACGCATCGAAGTATCATTATGCAATAAAAGAATCACAGATTTTTCTACAGTATACATCGTATAAGAACAAAATTCTGAAACAATCACTAGGACTATTTGAAATTTAAATAGATAGATAGATAGATCAACTTTATTTAAACACATTGGCCTTTTCAGCAAAAGCTGATTTCCAAAAGGGATGTGTACTTACAAATTATTATTTATATACTAGCTCTAATATTACATACATAACAAATACAATTATATACCTATTTAGACAAAAAATTAACTAGTACTTTAAGTCGAGATTAAGGTCGAGGAAGATAGCTTTTTACAGAACGAATTATACGATACCGAATTGCGTATCTCTTTAGGTATCTGATTCCATAGTTTAGCCCCACTATATTGGAAGCTTTTTTTTAAGGATTCCGTTTTTGTTCTTGGGATATAAAACCTTGTTGAAGAACCTCTCAGATTATGGTCATGAATGGTATTCAGATTTTGGAAAGCTTCACATAGTCGTTGGGGGGCTAAACCATTAACTGTCTTGTACATAAGCCTGGCTTTCATTTGTGCCCTACGCTCTTCAAGTGTTACCCAGCCTAGAGATTTTCGTGCCAAAATAGACTGACCATGTTCATTTTCTAAGTTCACGATCAACCTAGCCGCTCTGTTTTGGAATTTCTGTAGACGTTCGCTTAGGCCTTTATTAAGTGTATCCCATACTTCACAGCAATAATCAAAATAAGGTTGGATTAAGGCATTATAAACTTTTATCAAAATGTCTTGTTCGACATACTCCCTCATTTTTCTAATAGCCCCAATACCTGATGATATTTTACTGCTAATATGGTTAATGTGTTTTTCCCAACTCAAGTTTTCGTCTAATTCAACTCCAAGAGCTTTGGTATTTTTAACTTTTTTAATCAATTGATTATTTATTTTAACTCCTTGATGGGTATCAATATTACTTATTTTATGTCGTGTTCCAATTAAAACATACTCGGTTTTCGCTATATTTAGACTTAGTTTATTTGCACAAAGCCATTTCTGAACATTCCTCATGTCTACGCTCGCCTTCTCTTCCGCCTCACTAATTGTTCTGCCTACTGCCGTTAAGTTAGTATCATCAGCAAACATTCTTGGAGTTGTGCGTTCTAGGCAGCTTGGCAAATCATTTATATACATAATAAATAAGAGAGGGCCGAGTATACTTCCCTGAGGAATGCCACAAATGATTTATTTCTCCACCGAGAGTATACTGGCCAATTGACCACTTTGAGTTCGGTGCGTCAAATAGCAACGTAAAAGATTTAATGCTTTCCTTTGGAAACCATACATTTCAAACTTACTTAACAGTATTTCGTGGTCGACTGTATCGAATGCTTTTTTTAGGTTAAGAAAAACAACTAAGTTATACAGCCCACGGTCCATGTTGGTATACCATTCGTTCGTACAATCCAATAATGTAGTAGTTGTGGAATGATAAGGTCTGAAACGAAATTGGTGTTTTGAGAACAGATTATTCTGCTTAAGATACTCATACATTTGATCATACATAATTCTTTCCATAAGTTTACTTACTACAGGAAGGATTGATATCGGTCTATAGTTATCCAACATGGACCGCTGACCTTTCTTAAACAATGGAATAACCCTTGCAGCTTTCCAATCAGAAGGAAATTGATCCGAGTCAATTGACATATTAAAAATCTCAGTAAGAGAAGGTGCAATAACTGGAGCTACTACTTGTAGAATTTTAGCTGAAATTTTATCCATTCCAGTCGCTTTGGTGGTAAGTAATATAGGGAAGGGGGGTTCTGGCGCGGGTGGAGAGGGTGGAGCACTAGAGCTCCACCCATTACGTCATCAGTATATCATATCATACCAATTACACGCTTGTAATGTATTTAAAGAATGTGGTGGACCGATGATTACTAGCGTTTTAAGAAAATTTTTACGTTTTAATACTTTGCTAATATATTTATCTCCATATCTATTCCTTCTAACAACCTGAGTGGTGTTGAACAGTTAACACATTCTCGATATATATTCTACTAAAGTTGTTGTAATGCTTGTGGGACGTTGATATTGTACGCATGTGCAGTGAGAATTGGGTATTACGAAAATTCCTGACTTATAGGAGCTTGCAAAGACTCGGGGGGGGGGGGATTCTGCAGAGAATATCCCAGTTTATTCAAAATTCCCCAAAATCATAAAGACAGTAGAAATAGAGTATAAAAGGTGTACTTGAATTCATCGTATTACAAGGTTTTATTAGATCATCTTAGAGTGTCCACTACTTTAACACCATCCTTGGTCTTACCTGGGGATGTATTCACCATGTTTATGACAGTTAAATAAGGAATAATAAAAATCTAGACATACATATGAAAATTTTTAGACAGAACTAAGCAGTTGCTAAGCCCAAGTTAAAATCGTTGTCAACGCCGTTGTTATGGTCAATATTTGCATATTACGGAGTCATTAAAAAGTGATCAACTCGCCCACCCCGTGTGGATATATACAATTTTTTATTTCACCCAGCGCGCTTGAGATAGGAAAAATATACTAACACACAGACAGTTATTACAGATGATATGCCAGCTATATCGATAAGTTTTGTCGTTTGCGGCTCTCTAAAACGTATAACGCCAAAGTCATTAACAGTCATTCATGGATTACAAGTAAAATTTCAATCAATTAAACTAATATTTAAATCCCGTTCTGCCATATGGGGTCTGGGAGAGAATATGTTGCTGTCTAGAGTTATATAAACACATGGAAGTTAGAGGTCATGATATATAATTGTGAAGTGATTTCTATATTTTAGTGCTAGGTTTTTAAAGTACTAAAGCTCGGATAAGGTTAATAAATTTAAGCCGTTAATAAACTAAGGTTAATATAATTTAAGCCAGTTGCTATGTGTTGTTAGGGTGAAACTAATTAAAGGATTAACTTTTTATCAGAGATTTGCATTTTCTACTGTGTGGATAAATACGGGTAGATTAGGACATTCGTTGCGCGGACGTCGCGGGTTATCCGTGCGGGTTGGAAACACAACAATAATGAGGTTTATCTTGGAAGAGAGAAAGCAATTTAGACAATGCAGGAGCGCTTTGCAGCCAAAAGTTTACACAAGAATTCAATCTTAAAATACATTTATTTCTTCGAGACGTTTACAAAGTTAATGTGGTCTACTTCTTAGAGCATAATGTGTTTGATTTTATTTAAATTACGCACAACAATTTAAATGTTTTTTTGTAATAAGGGTCGTTTGGCTTAATTGTTCATTCGCCATGGTTTCTATACCCCTAGCCCTACATCAACCCTACATCGATCCTACATCGACCCCACATCGACCTCACATCGACCCTACATCGACCCTACATCGACCCTTATCTTCATCTTCTTATCTTCCTTATCCTTATTAGCATTTCCTTATATTCTGTTCTCAATTGTCTTTTCCTTTATTCAGTTGTTGCCCTATGTTGTGTATTTATGTACGAAATTGTCGACGGGGTCATTTGAGCAATTCGCCTGGCAGTGTTTTCCACCATTAAGCAAGCCACAAGGGCAACGGTATTTTGAAAACAAAGTACTTTTGTGTTTATGTTTTAATATAAGGAACTGTTTGTTTTGATGTTAGGAACTTGTAATATAAGAACGTTATGTACCGCTTGTATTAAGGAACTTCGGTCATTTTGTTCCTACAATTAAGGAACATTTAAATGAGAACAATCTGTTCACTTTATATAAAGGAACTTCAGTCAGTTGTTCCTTTATATTAAGGAACGGTTGAATGAGAACAATCTGTTCACTTTACGTATAGGAACTTCAGTCAGTTGTTCCTTTATATTAAGGAACGGTTGAATGAGAACAAACTGTTCACTTTAATTATAGGAACTTCAGTCACTTGTTCCTTTATATTAAGGAACGGTTGAATGAGAACAATCTGTTCACTTTACGTATAGGAAGTTCAGTCAGTTGTTCCTTTATATTAAGGAACGGTTGAATGAGAACAAACTGTTCACTTTAATTATAGGAACTTCAGTCACTTGTTCCTTTATATTGAAGGAACGGTTGAATGAGAACGACGAGTTAATTTACTTTATAGAAACGAACGAATAGTCCGCTTGATATTGTTCAACAATGTCGTTCGATCTGTTTTATGTCATCACACAATTGTATGAGGATCATCGGTTCCCTTAATTTTTAGGATCTGCTTTGGAATAGGATCGGTTTGTTCCGTAAATATCGGATCGCCTTGGAGACCGAATCGTTGTAATGAAAAAAGGGAAATCCCCCTTTCACAATTATATGTTGCGACATCAGCAACAATCGTTCCGATCGAGAGCACACAACTTCGTATAGTTTAATTAGTTGATAATTTAAATAATATTTATTCGCGCTATATCAATTTGTCTAACATTCAGAGCTAAACGCGGCTATAGGGTTTTCATAAATGCACAAGATAATATCCTGACATATTATACTATACTCTTATTACATAAATATAGATGCTTGTACAAATATGTATATTGCAAAATATTTAGTGGGTATATGCATGCATCTGCTCTTTGGTATTACAAATAGAAGTTTTTGATCAGTATAAAGACAGTGTTTGTTTAATTTGCAGAAAGCTTGCCTAGAAGTATTTTCATGAAAGTTTCCCCCTGATTTATGTTGTCACACAACTTATATTTTCCACACAATATGTCACTAGTGTCATATAAGTGCAAAGTTTTTAATAGAAGAACACATTCAAATACACTCAAGCTGTTGAATTTTTTTTCATACACAGTTTTGTTAACAATAATAAGTTTATATAATTTTAACAACTACAGTTCGAGTCTATATTAATTTAAGTGTTGTCGCACGCATTCGTAATGTTGTCGGTGCTCTGGATTGTTCAAACTTGTACAGCGGGCAGTTTAAAATTGCAGTCCAGCGCATACCAAACTTTACTATCCCTTTTCTAAGATAATTGTCCTCCTCTTGTGTAAACCTGACTTTAACCCTGCTTTTTCGTAGCGTTTCATCGTTGTTTTCAATCTCCCCTTCGCTTGTATGAGATGACGCCGTCTCACCATCGCCTTCGGTTTCCATGTCTTTCACTTCAATTCCCACGTTGGAATCTTGCTGTCTCAATTGCTGTACGCAAATGTCCATTGCTCTGCCATGGTCCCCGCGCAGTTTTTCCATGCATGATCGTCCCTTTAACGCTACTTCCCGAGACCGCAGCTTCTGATAGTGAACTCTCGCCACGTTTGAGCTATGTTTTTGGTCCTCGGATACCAATTGTTGTTCTTCCAAATCTAAATTGTTTACGCTCTCCGTTTCGATAATCTGCCTGTACCTCGTCGGGTGAATGTACTTGCTTATCGCTTCAAACACGAGAACGCTAAGTAACTCACTGAGCTTCTGAAATTGACTACCGCTTCGATTTACTAGCAAATATTCACTTTATGGTTTCAGCAGGGGTCGCACGTATTGAACGTAATCATTGACAATTACCAAGCTCATCTCGTCGAAGTAAAGAGAATTGAACCCATATCTTTGTGCCGTTTTAAAAATGGTTTGATCGACCATTCCAGCCTTTTTTTTTCCGCTTTCAAACATACGGACTGTCAAATGCTGGTAGGTCATCGGTCGGCATCCTTTCACTCTGACAAACATAAAGACGGCAATAGTGTATATTGAGGGGGTTGAGCACATACTTCATGTAAGACAAAATATAGTGTCTTCAGCCCCTTCAGCCCCTCTAGCCCCTTTAGTCCCTTCAGTCTCTTCAACCATTTTTAAAAAAAGATCCTTTTGAAAACACTCCCGTGTGTTTTTAAAGATTTTTCCTTCAGAGTTATTTTTTAATGACGTCATCAATATATCTACGAGAAATTCTTTTTCCTTTTGAAAAATAATTCCGTGTGATATTGGAAACGTCGGAATCGATGTGAAAGAGGAAACTTGTTGAAAAAGGAACCCCGTCATCCATTTATATGAATGAAAAACCTGGAATAAAAGAGAATGACGGATCAAAAGACATTTGATAACCTAAGGATTACCGACCACAAGAATTTGACGAGGAGATCGTTCGGATTTACGAACAATATACACTACGAGAAGTTTGACAGTAAAAAATTGATGATCAGTACGCGAGAGGGAAGAACGTTACTTTTTCGCATTTCCGACTGTTCTTCACCCGGTGTTCGTAGAAGTTACAAATATGGAATGGTTCAACTTAGTGCACCGATTCGGACCGGTGAGGAGATCGCATCCGTGCTGGATGTGATCGGAGAGAAATGCTATAAAAAGATAAAGGGAGAAAAGGGAAACGCGATGTCGTGTCTTTCCAGGAACGGAGATGAACCCGTCCTTTACACGAAATTAGACGACGAGACACTTTTTTTCGATGGGAACGGTGAACGTGTTGGTCATCGTGAATATAGGGATCGACCGTTTCAGGCAGATTCGGTTGTTATAAGGATCGAAAGTGTTTTCAAGTGGTGATATGGTAGTAGTGTATATTGAGGGTGTTGAGCACATACTTCATGTAAGACAAAATATAGTGTCTTCAGCCCCTTCAGCCCCTCTAGCCCCTTTATCCCCTTTAGCCCTTTCAGTCTCTTCAACCATTTTTAAAAAAAGATCCTTTTGAAAACACTCCCGTGTGTTTTTAAAGATTTTTCCTTCAGAGTTATTTTTTAATGACGTCATCAATATATCTACGAGAAATTCTTTTTCCTTTTGAAAAATAATTCCGTGTGATATTGGAAACGTCGGAATCGATGTGAAAGAGGAAACTTGTTGAAAAAGGAACCCCGTCATCCATTTATATGAATGAAAAACCTGGAATAAAAGAGAATGACGGATCAAAAGACATTTGATAACCTAAGGATTACCGACCACAAGAATTTCACGAAGAGATCGTTCGGATTTACGAACAATATACACTACGAGAAGTTTGACAGTAAAAAATTGATGATTAGTACGCGAGAGGGAAGAACGTTACTTTTTCGCATTTCCGACTGTTCTTCACCTGGTGTTCGTAGAAGTGACAAATATGGAAAGGTTCAACTTAGTGCACCGATTCGGACCGGTGAGGAGATCGCATCCGTGCTGGATGTGATCGGAGAGAAATGCTATAAAAAGATAAAGGGAGAAAAGGGAAACGCGATGACTTGTCTTTAAAGGAACGGAGATGAACCCGTCCTTTACACGAAATTAGACGACGAGACACTTTTTTTGATGGGAACGGTGAACGTGTTGGTCATCGCGAGTATAGGGATCGACCGTTTCAGGCAGATTCGGTTGTTATAAGGATCGAAAGTGTGTTTTCAAGTGGTGATATGGTTACCGTTCAGGTAAAACTACATGAAGTTCGTGTAAAACCTATTGTTTCCAACGATAGCGATAGCGACAGTGATGAAGAGGAGGAAGATTAAAAAAAAAAATTCTTTTATTTTTTTTCGTAAAATAAAAGAGAAATGAATCCAGCAACAACAGTTATTTATTCGACCATGCAATTGATGGGTGGAAATGAAACGGAAATTCCGAACGTAAGATTAACGGAAAGAGAAGCCGATGTTTTATACGCGACGTGTGCCATCTGTGCATCGTCTGCATTATCCATTTTAATATTCGTGGACACAAAACTGATAAAAATGTGTCGTGAGAAAAAGAAAGAGGAATTACCGGTCTACACACCGTCGGCATAGAGAATTTTAGATGGTTGTGTCATCTAAAATAGGATTATGAGGATCAGGAACAGTTCGAACGTGATCGGGATCAGAAAACAACTGATTAGACTCGCCCAGATTAGAATTCTTCACAGGAATAATTTCATTTATTCCATCGTAATTTTTAACTGTTGTACTGACGTATCCGATCTGTGTATGAATGCTTGTCGTTGCATCCCCACGATCGAACCCGAATCCTAAACTAAACATTTTTCGTCTCTTATGGTTTTTATTTCGCTTCCGAGTTTCGTCGGATTTTGAAGAAAGACATCCCATTTTAATTAAATGGAACCGTTTAATATGATTATCGTGGGAATGACAAAATGTGGGAAAACACATTATCTGATCGAAGAATTGAAGACGACGTATTTTTGTAAATTTTCCGAAATCTTTTTAATTTGTCCGACGTACCATCGGAATAAAACGTACGACCAAGATTTTATCTTCGACGATCCTAATTTTTTCGTGATTCCATGTAGTCAGGATGACGTAGAATCCGAGTTGAAATACGTCGCGAATTATGCATCGGGAAAAGATACGTTGATTATCCTGGATGATTGTGCAAGTACGAAATTCGTCAAGGATCGTACGGGGGAATTGGTGAGACTTGGATTTAGTGGAAGACACGATCGAATATCAACGATCGTGATTACACAGCAGCTAACATCGATCGCCAAGGCATATCGTAAGAATGTATCAAAATTGGTGACGTTCTATACTTCGGATGCCGATGATTCGAGGACAATTTTAGGGGAATGTCTTCGATCGAAATGTACGAAATTAGGTGACGAAATTTTTGAGGAATTAAAACAAAATAAGTATTCGCATCTTGAAGTTGAAATGGTTTTTCCGTATCGTTATGAAATAAAGTACAAGTAGAAATGGAGGGAGAAGAGAATACGACACATGAAAGGACGGAACAAGAAATATTTGAAGATACGCGAGCCGAATTAATTCGGTTATCGAACGCGGGTGAAATTAACCAGTCCGAGAATTATTTGAAAAAGTGGAAAAAATATCACCGTACATTCCATACCTGGGAATTTTAAGCGGCGGCGTGACGACTGTAAAACATGTATACGGAAGAAAAGGAGATAGGTAGGTAGGTAGGTAGGTAGGTAATACTTTATTTAAAATTAACAGAAAGAAGAACACGCTAGCCCCATCAACTCTAGGCTGGTTTCCATGGGGG